>CAXITT010000600.1:435087-477910 GCA_964033795.1 Lymnaea stagnalis | reverse complement strand
AATTGATAGAAAGATGGATGGATGGATAAATTGATAGAAAGATGGATGGATGGATAAATTGATAGAAAGATGGATGGATGGATAAATTGATAGAAAGATGGATGGATGGATAAATCGACAGAAAGATGGATGGATGGATAAATTGATAGAAAGATGGATGGATGGATAAATTGATCGAAAAATGGATGGATGGATGAATTAATAGAAAGATGGATGGATGGATAAATCGATAGAAAGATGGATGGATGGATAAGTTGATAGAAAGATGGATGGATGGATAAATTGATAGAGAGATGGATGGATGGATAAATCGATAGAAAGATGGATGGATGGATAAATTGATAGAAAGATGGATGGATGGATAAATTGATAATAAGATGGATGGATGGATAAATTGATAGAAAGATGGATGGATGGATAAATTAATAGAAAGATGGATGGATGGATAAATTGATAGAAAGATGGATGGATGGATAAATTGATAGAAAGATGGATGGATGGATAAGTTGATAGAAAGGTGGATGGATGGATAAATTGATAGAAAGATGGATGGATGGATAAATTGATAGAAAGATGGATGGATGGATAAATTGATAGAAAGATGGATGGATGGATAAATTGATAGAAAGATGGATGGATGGATAAATTGATAGAAAGATGGATGGATGGATAAATTGATAGAAAGATGGATGGATGGATAAATTGATAGAAAGATGGATGGATGGATAAATTGATAGAAAGATGGATGGATGGATAAATTGATAGAAAGATGGATGGATGGATAAATTGATAGAAAGATGGATGGATGGATAAATTGATAGAAAGATGGATGGATGGATAAATTGATAGAAAGATGGATGGATGGATAAATTGATAGAAAGATGGATGGATGGATAAATTGATAGAAAGATGGATGGATGGATAAATTGATAGAAAGATGGATGGATGGATAAATTGATAGAAAGATGGATGGATGGATAAATTGATAGAAAGATGGATGGATGGATAAATTGATAGAAAGATGGATGGATGGATAAATTGATAGAAAGATGGATGGATGGATAAATTGATAGAAAGATGGATGGATGGATAAATTGATAGAAAGATGGATGGATGGATAAATTGATAGAAAGATGGATGGATGGATAAATTGATAGAAAGATGGATGGATGGATAAATTGATAGAAAGATGGATGGATGGATAAATTGATAGAAAGATGGATGGATGGATAAATTGATAGAAAGATGGATGGATGGATACATTGATAGAAAGATGGATGGATGGATAAATTGATAGAAAGATGGATGGATAAATTGATAGAAAGATGGATGGATGGATAAATTGATAGAAAGATGGATGGATGGATAAATTGATAGAAAGATGGATGGATGGATAAGTTGATAGAAAGGTGGATGGATGGTTAAATTGATAGAAAGATGGATGGATGGATAAAATGATAGAAAGATGGATGGATGGATAAGTTGATAGAAAAGTGGATGGATGGATAAATTGATAGAAAGATGGATGGATGGATAAATTGATAGAAAGATGGATGGATGTATACATTGATAGAAAGATGGATGGATGGATACATTGATAGAAAGATGGATGGATGGATAAATTGATAGAAAGATGGATGGATGGATAAATTGATAATAAGATGGATGGATGGATAAATTGATAGAAAGATGGATGGATGGATAAATTAATAGAAAGATGGATGGATGGATAAATTGATAGAAAGATGGATGGATGGATAAATTGATAGAAAGATGGATGGATGGATAAGTTGATAGAAAGGTGGATGGATGGATAAATTGATAGAAAGATGGATGGATGGATAAATTGATAGAAAGATGGATGAATGGATACATTGATAGAAAGATGGATGGATGGATAAATTGATAGAAAGATGGATGGATGGATAAATTGATAGAAAGATTGATGGATGGATAAATTGGTAGAAAGATGGATGGATGGATAAATTGATAGTAAGATGGATGGATGGATAAGTTGATAGAAAGGTGGATGGATGGATAAATTGATAGAAAGATGGATGGATGGATAAAATGATAAAAAGATGGATGGATGGATAAGTTGATAGAAAGGTGGATGGATGGATAAATTGATAGAAAGATGGATGGATGGATAAATTGATTGAAAGATGGATGGATGGATACATTGATAGAAAGATGGATGGATAGATACATTGATAGAAAGATGGATGGATGGATAAATTGATAGAAAGATGGATGGATGGATGAATTGATAGAAAGATGGATGGATGGATAAATTGATAGAAAGATGGATGGATGGATGAATTGATAGAAAGATGGATGGATGGATAAATTGATAGAAAGATGGATGGATGGATAAATTGATAGAAAGATGGATGGATGGATAAATTGATAGAAAGATGGATGGATGGATAAATTGATAGAAAGATGGATGGATGGATAAATTGATAGAAAGATGGATGGATGGATAAATTGATAGAAAGATGGATGGATGGATAAATTGATAGAAAGATGGATGGATGAATGAATTGATAGAAAGATGGATGGATGGATAAATTGATAGAAAGATGGATGGATGGATGAATTGATAGCAAGATGGATGGATGAATAAATTGATAGAAAGATGGATGGATGGATAAATTGATAGAAATATGGATGGATGGATAAGTTGATAGAAAGATTGATGGATGGATAAATTGATAGAAAGATGGATGGATGGATAAATTGATAGAAAGGTGGATGGATGGATGAATTGATAGAAAGATGGATGGATGGATAAATTGATAGAAAGATGGATGGATGGATGAATTGATAGAAAGATGGATGGATGGATAAATTGATAGAAAGATGGATGGATGGATAAATTGATAGAAAGATGGATGGATGGATAAGTTGATAGAAAGATGGATGGATGGATAAATTGATAGAAAGATGGATGGATGGATAAATTGATAGAAAGATGGATGGATGGATAAATTGATAGAAAGATGTATGGATGGATAAGTTGATAGAAAGATGGATGGATGGATAAGTTGATAGAAAGATGGATGGATGGATAAACTGATAGAAAGATGGATGGATGGATAAATTGATAGAAAGATGTATGGATGGATAAATTGATAGAAAGATGGATGGATGGATAAACTGATAGAAAGATGGATGGAAATAAATTGATAGAAAGATGGATGGATGGATAAACTGATAGAAAGATGGATGGATGGATAAACTGATAGAAAGATGGATGGATGGATAAACTGATAGAAAGATGGATAGATGGATATTTGCATAACTAACCACACAGATCGTCCACACACTGAACTCACTCCCAATGGCAGTCGATTGACCCACTCCCAATGGCAGTCAATTGAACCACTCGCAATAGCAGTCGATTGACCCACTCCCAATGGCAGTCAATTGAACCACTCGCAATAGCAGTCGATTGACCCACTCGCTATGGCAGTCGCATTCCATTTTTAAGGCTTTACAAACTCAGAATTTGCTTTGTTTAAAATTAAATTTGAAGAACATTCTAAATCAAATTTATAATCGAAAGGCATTGGCTACAAAGGATCTCTTTGAACAAAGATCATTGTACGAGCAGAGGAAAGTTTGGATTGTTTATTTTTAAGTTAAGAATTTCAGTGAATCAGAGAGACGAAGAATGCATGCAACATAAAACACAGATTTGTAGTTTTCAACTTTGCCCCTCACCCACACCCACACTCCTAGCCACACACGCACCCTATGGGCGCACCAAAACCATTTTTTATTTAAGACGAAGAAGAAAAAATACTGAACATGTAGACGCACTTCTTGTCTAAATGGAGGTGGACTCCAACGCCCCCTTGCCATACCTACACCAAGACTTACACCAGGGCGTATGTGCCGACGCAGCATCGTCCCGTACTATAGGGACTTGGTGACTCCAACGCCCCCTTGCCATACCTACACCAAGACTTACACCAGGGCGTATGTGCCGACGAAGAATCGTCCCGAACTACAGGGACTTGGTGACTCCAACGCCCCCTTGCCATACCTACACCAAGACTTACACCAGGGCGTATGTGCCGACGAAGAATCGTCCCGTACAACAGTGACTTGGTGACGACATTTTTGTGTGTCTCCCCACACAAGCGGGAGAGCTTGTGGTGTGCGGAGGATTGTGTAGAGAAGGGGTGTGGGGATGAGAGAGGGTGGAGGGGTTGAATGTCATTAATATCTAGTGATTGTACCATTGATGTTGCTGTATCTAAATTGTACCATCTGTAAAGGACTTAAATGTGTATTGTGATTGCGTGTTGTTTGGAGAGTATTTGGACCGATGTTGTTATTAAATGTTTGATATTTTGTGACGTATTGTGCGAAAGGGGATATGACGTTTCGTTCATTGTTGTGGTGTGTTATCTTTAAGTACGGTAATTGAAGTTGAAGATTTGATTTCTTAATAAAGCTATTTTTATTCTAAGAATATATGGTTCGTGTCATTACTAAAACCCCTAGACAACAAAGCAGGTTGAATAGCCTCGCAACACCACCGAAAGGTCTATTGCTTTTAAATTTAAAGCTTCTGTATGAAGTAAAAATTATATATTTTTTTTAAAACAACTACCTGGAGACATCGTAAAATCGCGACACGGTGTTGAGCTGTATCAACGATCTTTAAGAGAGCCGTACAGAAAGTTTTATTAAATTAAAAAAAAACAACACATTTTCATGGGCTGAATTTCCTTGAAATTTTTAAAATTTGCAGATCGAATCTATTATAACAACAGATCCTTGGCCTCTGTCACACTGGAAAACTGGTCCATTTAAAAACAAAATTAAGAAACATTTGTTTTACGGGTTTTACACTCGATTTGAGGTGTATGGTTTTTTTTTACACCTTTCAGTTAGATGTTTGCTTAATGACTTTACTCTGGAAATCAGTTCTCTTACAAGTATAATAATCAAGATGCTTAGCCTATTGCAATGTGTGTCTACAGCTGTTCACAACTCAGGATTTAAGTACTCTGCATCGTCTAATCCAGTGGTTCTCAACCTTCCTAAAACAGCGACTCTTTAATACAGTTCCTCATGATGTGGCGACCTCCATCCACAAAATTATTTTTCGTTCCTACATCACAACTCTAGAGTATTTGTGGTTTTCCGATGGTTGTAGGCGACTCTTGGGAAAGGTTCATTCGACCCACAGGCTGAGGACTGCTTGTCTAATCGGTCAATAAACTAACAAGCCATAACGTGCCTGGTCTGCCCTAAAGGAGATTCTGTCCCACTTTATAGAACTCGTCACACAGTAACCCTCTTTCCCGTGAAGAATAATTCACAACGGTTGACTCAATTCCCTGAATGGTATTCCAGAGCTTACTCTACTCCTGAAAATGAAATAACATTTAAATTAAATCATCTCAAAGAGACAACCAAGAAACTATGGTTATTAAAAAAAAATAATACAAAACCAACAGAAAAACCTGATGTACTTACGTGTATCAATATCTGCTTGTAAAAATAAATAAGTATTATTTATGTTTACTCAGTCGGCAATGGTAATCATGAATGAACAAAAAATGTGTGGAATGCAAACTAAAATCTTTGGTATTCTTAAAGATATTCTATTTGGAACAAATCTAATGACGTAGTCACTCATCATAAAGGTCTGCACCCCACCATTTGAACATGTTCACTGTATGGCTGTAGGAGTATGGAAGTGGTTGTGAGTTTTGATAAACTCCGTCTCCTGCTCAGCACTCAACTCCAGAACCCCACCCCCCCAACCCCCTACCCACCCAGACGGTCGTTGTCGAAAAGGTCAGTACATGAGATGAAAATATAAATAAATGAATTTTTCATTGATGAGAAAATACGAATATTTGATTAAACAGACCGCAGACCAAACATTTCATACAAAATGTATACTTATTAATTTGTTTCACGTTTCAATTGAAACACGTACTTAATAAATGTTAAAAAATTAACATTCTGGTTAACTTTCCTCAAAACAAAATCACGATGAAATTGTATTAAAACATACAACACTCTTAATTCTTCTTTAAAGATGAAATTGTGTTTTGAATTAAATACACCAGAAATTTAAGGATGTCAAGAGTCGACATTCTTTGTTACATCACATTACAAATAGACAACACGGACAGTTCACCGGATGTTCAACAAGTTCAATAAAAATCTAAATAAACTAACGGTAATGGAATTCATAAAAATTATTTCTCTAATAAATTTTTTAAAAGTGTATTAACGTTTTCTAAAAAAAGTTTGAAAGATGCATATTTTACTGACAACACCAAGTCATGTACTTACAGACTGCACCAAATAATGTACTCGCAGACAACACCAAGTCATGTACTTAAAGACAGCACCAAGTCATGTACTTACAGACAACACCAAGTCATGTACTTTAAGACAGCACCAAATAATGTACTCACAGACAGCACCTAATAATGTACTCACAGACAGCACCAAATAATGTACTCACAGACAGCACCAAGCCATGTACTCACAGACAGCACCAAGCCATGTACTCACAGACAGCACCTAATAATGTACTCACAGACAGCAACAACTCATGTACTCACAGACAGCACCAAATAAGGTACTCACAGACAGCAACAACTCATGTACTCACAGACAGCACCAAATAAGGTACTCACAGACAGCAACAACTCATGTACTCACAGACAGCACCAAATAAGGTACTCACAGACAGCACCAAATAAGGTACTCACAGACAGCAACAACTCATGTACTCACAGACAGCACCAAATAAGGTACTCACAGACAGCACCAAATAAGGTACTCACAGACAGCACCAAATAAGGTACTCACAGACAGCACCAAATAAGGTACTCACAGACAGCACCAAATAAGGTACTCACAGACAGCACCAAGTCATGTAACAACAGACCGCACCAAGTCATGTACTCGAAGATAGCACCAAGCCATGTACTCACAAACAACACTTAGTCACTTTTGATCTGGATTAATATTTCTGTAACTTTCTAGTGTGTAACTCTTCAAAAGCTGTGGTGTAAGTTAATATAGTATTTTATTTCTGTATATTTGATTTTGTATCTTTACATCAACTCAAGAGTGTTAATTAAATTGATTATATTTGATGTCACTAGCTTTGGTTCTCGTTTTTTTTATACTATGTTTCAGTCCTTCGCTACGTATTGTGCTTCCCACGAGAAAAATCTTAAAACTAAAGATTAAATTTGTAAAAAAAAAAAGTACAAAAAAAAAAAAAAAAAAAAAAAAGAACCAAAAAAAAAAAAATAAAAAAAAAAAAATAAAAATTGAAAAAAAAAAAAAAAAAAAAAAAAAAAAAAAAAAAAAAAAACCAAAAAAAAAAAAAACGGTTTGGAGCAAGGCCTGGTCGGGAAATGTTCTTGTTGTATTTACCCCCCCCCCCCTTTTTCAAATTTGAGCCCTTGACAAGGCCAACAAGTAGATCACCATAAACATAAGGCTATAGAATGGACTATTACATTAAAGATGTAGCAAATTACTTGTCTCTCAGTATGACCATCTACAACAATGGTCGGTTAGCAGATTGGTTATATTCAGGCTAGCAGATTGTTTATATTCATTTAGGAGAATTTTTCATATTCAGTTAGCTGATTGGTCACATTCAGTTAGCTGATTTGTAACATTCAGTAAGCTGATTGGTCACATTCAGTTCGCAGATTGTTCATATTCAGTTAGCTGATTGGTCACATTCAGTTAGCTGATTGGTCACATTCAGTTCGCAGATTGTTCATATTCAGTTAGCTAATTTGTCACTTTCAGTGAGGTGATTGGTCACATTCAGTTAGCAGATTCTTCACATTCAGTTAGCTGATTGGTAACATTCATTTAGCAGATTCTTCAAATTCAGTTAGCTGAATGGCCCCATTTAGTTAACTGATTGGCCACATTTAGTTAGCTGATTGGTTACATTCAGTTAGGAGATTGTTCATATTCAGCTAGCAGATTGTTCATATTTAGTTATCATATTGTTTATATTCATTTAGCTGATTAGTCACATTCAGTTAGCTGATTGGTCACATTCAGTTAGCTGATGGGTCACATTCAGTTAGCTGATTGGCCACATTCAGTTAGCTGATTGGTCACATTCAGTTAGCTGATTGGTCATATTCAATTAGTAGTGTGGTCACATTCAGTAAGCAGTATGGTTATGGTCAGCTAGCAGAACTATAAAAATATTTTTTTCCAGTGAATTGTGCCAGACTTCGGAAACCTAAGGCACGCGTGTCAGTCGTGCGGCAAAAAAAAAATAATCTAAAAATCGATATACTTTATAAAAATATGTATTTGCTGGTAGACTTATATATTGATGGTAGACGTATTGATTCATTGAAGTAGCAATCCTTCTTTTGCACAATATTCCAAAAAAATTATAGAGCCCTGGATCATGCATTAAAATCGTTTCGCTCTTGTCCGTATAAAGACAATGTGCCGGTCTAATTCCTTTATCTCAAATTTCTTGTTGCACAACTGTCTGTAAGATTACACCTAGACGGTGGCCAGGCGTCCAGTGATTAGTTTCTACCGATTACATGTTGTCTGAGATCACTAGTTGAGAGCGTACGTGCCAAATTAAGATTCCCGAATGACCACATCTTGTAAGTAATAACTAAAGAGTCCTGATTGACCACAACTTGTATATAATACCAAGGGGGTAGGGGGATTTAATTGTGTCTCCTTGTTGTTTTAGAGTTTTCAAAAATAAATTATAATATAAACATGACAGCTTATTGACAACCTCTTAACCTATTTTACAAACTTCATTACAACTACTATGAATGGCCCCTTAAATAGACCTCTACCAACTCGTCAGACGCCCTTCCTAACAACCTATCTAAAAGAACCACTTCAAAAACTCTGACCATCTCTTGAAGAACCTCTTTGACAACCCCTCTAACCATCCATTTGACAACCCTTTGAGATCCCCTCTGACAACCATTGTGACAACCTCTTGAGAACCCTTCTGACAACCATTGTGACAATCCCTCTGACAACCCCTTTAAAATCCTTCTGACAACCTTATGCTAACCTCTCTAAAAGCCCTTCTGACAACCCCTCTGGACCAGCCCTCTGACAACCCCTGTGACAACCCACCTGACAACCCCTCCCAAACTCCCTGACAACCCTTTGTCGGCCATTCTAACAACCATTCTGAAAACCCCTTTAACGACCTCCGGGACCCCCTCCTGGCAGCTCCACCTGCAAACATTCATTTAATCTCGTAACTGTCCACTTGAAGTTCATTGACCACAGTCATTGTAACTTCTGTAATGTGCGTAACTCTTTCATCCAGTTGTTAGATACGGGAGGTAATCACATGGGGTCAGGAGATACCAGAATTTCAGTATAAAATCTACTGGTCGTGTCTGTTGTGATCACTTGCTGTTGTCCTCGTATATCGGTAGGTGTACGATTTCTTTTACCAACATTTGATTTTCTGTGTACAGGGGTGATTAGACCTAAACTTATTAACTTTATGTTATTTCTTGACTTTTTTCTATAAAGGTAAAAGTCAATTTTTGTTGATAGCTTCCGATGCGTCAAAATATCCTAAATGATAATACTGTTAGAATCAGCTTATTTTTAACTACTTTATAATTTCTTATAATTCCATCAAGTGATTGGGCTTTTTAAAAAAAAAAACGTAATAAGATCACGCACAAACACAAAAGGGAAAGAATATCGCCTTTCAAAAGTTGTGAAATAAATAGATTTATTCAGATGTGAAAAAAAACAAAAACATGTTGAATGTACTACATCAACTAATTATTGTTTACAGAACTTGTCTTTAAACTCTAATTCAAGCGTAACATGTGTATGTTAGTATTTATAAGATTCACCGAATTTATGACAATATTTTGTATGTATGGAGTTCTCTACGTTCTATTACGGTGATGTAAATCATCTATTATCTTTAGGTGTACTTTAGATGACAGCTCTACATATTTCATTTAATTGTGGTGTCTATTTTATATTAGAGTATAAACCGATTAATAGAGTAAGGATTTTATTTTCTATCGCATCACGCCCTATTGCACCCCACTGTTCAGTCTTTAAAAAAAAAAAATTCAAGTGTGGTTTCATTTCATTTTACAGTGCTACTTATTTCATAGCATAGTGATGATTCTTTTGTTTTTATATTATAAGGCTTTGATAGTATCATATTTTAATGCAGTGGTTCTCAACCTATTAATCGCGACCCCTTTGGAGGTCGAAAGACCCTTACACTGGGGTCGCGTAAGACCTTCAGAAAACACATATTTATGAATTAGCAGCGGAAATAATTTGATGGTTGTCAAAATTTTATCGCTGGTGGTCACAACAGCATGAGGAACTGTATTGAAGGGTCACGGCATTTGGATGGTTGAGAACCGCTGTTTTAGTGGTATCTGTTTGATGAAGACAAGGACATCTTTCATTTCTCCAGATCGTGCCTCAACTAAACGATTGACATGGCGCCCGGGCGGTTCACCTCCACTACTCTGATGGTCCTCTCCCTGGTCAGTGTGTGCTACTCCTTGTATCCCAACACGACCCTGCTCAGTAACTACGAGAACACAATCGAAATCCCCCTGGAGAACGTCCAAGAGCTGCTGGACGCTCACAACCACTACCGAAGTCTGGTGGCACTGACCCAGAATGCCACCAACATGCGCATCATGGTGAGTTTTAACGCTGGGGTAAGGGCTGACCCTCTTGGCTACCTGGTAGTGGCAACAGGTGGCTATCTTGAACTGACCAGAGGGAGCTATCTTGTGCTGACCAGAGGTGGCTATCTTGTACTAACCAGAGGTAGCTATCTTGTACTGACCAGAGGTGGCGTTCTTGTACTGACCAGAGGGGGCTATCTTGTGCTGACAAGAGGGAGCTATCTTGTGCTGACCAGAGGTGGCTATCTTGTACTAACCAGAGGTGTCTATCTTGTACTGACCAGAGGTGGCGTTCTTGTACTGACCAGATTTGGCTATCTTTTACTGACCAAGAGTGGCTATCTTGTACTGACAAGAGGTGGCTTTCTTGTACTGACCAGATTTGGCTATCTTGTACTGACCAGAGGTGGCTATCTTTTACTGAGCAGAGGTGGCTATCTTGTACTGGCCAGTGGTGCCTCATAGGGGTTCTAAACAAGGATATCGGGGCCCCGGTCAATTTATCTACCATTTTCTGGTTTATTTATTTTATTATTTTGTGTTTAAATGTTCATCAAATTTCAGTTTGTCACAAATTGTTTCAAATTAATAGGACATGTCAAATCGTGTTAAGTGAGCCGAAATATTTAGCCCAGTAGCTGTAGGACACAGGTTCTCAAACGTCTATTTAAGTTTTTTTTGAAAAATATATGAGCAGTGATACATACGAGCATAATTTTACTAGAGTAAATTACAGTCAACAAAAACACACCAAAAATTGTTTTTCTCAGTATAGTATAATGTTGATTAATGACATGATTAATGACATATTTGATGTCATATTTAATGGCAAATATGATGCCACATTTAATCTCATATTTTCTTCTTCTTTTATATCTTAAGGGCCCACGATCAATTTATTGATCATTTTGGCTCCTATGCCTGTAGATGGGATTTGCAATGTTTCTGTTACTGGTGTTGATGAGGAAATCATGCACTAGGGGTTTGAAGGCTTGAGGCAATAGACACAAATGTGTCTAGTTTTGTCGCCTCAACCGTTCCTTTTGAAAGATTGTTCCAGTCCCTGATTGTCTTGGGCAGGAATGAGCAGCTCCTATACTGGCTTCTTGCTGGTATGAGCCTGAAATGCCTGTCATGGCCTCGTCGCTGTCTATGGGGGAGAGGGACGAGTTTCTGTTTAATACTGGAACAGTGGACCAGCCCATTATTTATCTTGTACATCATTTAGAGCCTGGATTTTCTTCATCATTTCTCCAATGGTGACCAGCATGATGTTTCTAGCATGCCGCCAACACTTTGGGTATTCCTGTTGCGGTTTAGGACAAAGCGTGCTGCTCTTCGCTGGACCGCCTCGAAACTGTCAATGCTCTTCTGGGTAAATGGGTCCCAGACTGAAGATGCATAATCTAAAATCGGACGGATGAAGGCTTTATATGCTCTTTCTTTCACACAGGACTTGCCTATCTTTAGATTTCACCTTAAGAACCCTAGGGCCTTGTTTGCTTGGTTACATACATTGTTAATATGCTCGTCCCAGTGGACCTCTCCGTGAAGTTTGTATTGGTAGTGTAGAGGAGTACAACTTCTAGAGACTGATAGTGTCTGGCACTTAGCAGGGTGAAATTCCATGTCCCAGCTCAACTCCCACTCAGCTAACAGATTGAGATCCTGTTGTAGCTGGTCCTGGTCAGATCTGTTGGCGATCGTCCTATACACTACAGTGTCATCTGCGAACAGTCTTGCCTGTGATGTCAGTTTCTCGGGTAGGTCATTAATGTATGCTAGGAACAAACAGGGGCCCAGGACTTATCCCTGGGGGACCCCTGACTTCACATCGACAAAGGAGGAGCTTGTACCGCCCACCACTACTGCTTGGCGTCGGTGGCTGAGGAAGCTAGAGATCCATGTTTTAGTGGTGCCTTGAATCCCATATATCTGGAGTTTGTGTAGAAGCAAACTATGATTCACCCGGTCAAATGCTTTTGCGAAGTCCATTACTAGCACGTCAGTCTGCTTGTGGTTCTCCAGATTGGTCATCAGGTCTTCTACAAATTCTAGAAGCTGGGTCTCACATGATCTATTGACTCGGAAGCCATGTTGACAGTCATTGAGTATATTTTGGCTTTCAAGATGCTTCATGAATGTGCTTACGATTATGTGCTCCAACAGTTTGCAGACGACGCTGGTGAGGGATATCGGACGATAGTTGGCAGTGTCGGAATGCTCCCCTTTCTTGTAAATTGGTGTGACTTGCGCTGTTCTCCAGTCTGCTGCAACATTTCCTGTGCATAGTGACGATTGGAAGAGGATTGTCAGTGCAGGAGCGATTTCTTTGGCTAATTCTTTGAGCACATGGGGATTGATTTTGTCAAGAACACATGCTTTGTAAGGGTTAATAATATTGAGGAGGGCAAACACACCTTGTTCTGATATCTGGATATCTCCCATGACAGGGTAGGCTCTGTTCATCATTTTGGAATGTAACTGTTATTGTAAACTCAAAAGTTATCAAAAGAAATTTATTAAAATCAATATTTAAATTATTTTATTGATCGAACTGGTGACCTCTTGCCCTTCCTCAACTAATTCACGTCCATGGGATGTGGCTGACCTGGGCGGTGACTACCAAGGCTGGTTAACTGTTCCGTAGTAGCTTGATTATTCAAGGCTAACCATGTTCCAACCAAAACATGCAAATAATTACATTAACATTTATAATTTGATTGTCTTTAAATAAACAAAAACAAAAAATAAGAAATAACAACTAACAAGAATCTTTCGCGCAAAATTATTATTTTATTTTTAAAAGGGAAACTTAATTTATAAACAGATCGCTTAATTTCCTTTTGAACATTTGCTCCCTTAAATTCCCAGCTGGCTCTAAAAACAAATTTAAAAAATGTTCTTCTCAGAAAGCTTTAGTTTTAAGTTTGGTGATGTTTACTTCAGTCGAACTTGTTTTATTTCAAACCAGCTTATTTTGTTTTTTATTTTAAACTTTCAAAATCTTCAAAGTTGTCCATGAATTATGTCAACACTCGGAGATGTACGATCAGACTTTTAGATATTTGTTACGGTCAGTAAAATATTTCAATTTTAACTAATCTTAAGCAAACAAGGATACAACAAAATTAAATACAACCAATGAAATCATCTCAAAGTTTTAAAGAAAGAATGTATATTCAACGGGATCAGTGGAGAGTTGGGTTTTGAAAGAAAAACAATTGAAAGTAAGCTGGAACATGGAAACGCTAAAGGGCAGTCATGACTAAATGTATTGGCTCGATTATTGGTTTCGATAAGATGTGGCAACACGTTTGACCGAGTTAACTTTCTTATTTCAAATGTCTATTCTATCTAGAACTGGAACCAGAAACTGGCCAACTTTGCCCGTAATTGGTTAGAGTCGTGCAACGAAGACCACACCCCAGGCACTCCAAGAGCAGGGCTGGAAGGCTGGAACTACGCTGGGGAAAATATTGTTGGATGGCGCAATGGTAGTATGAGCTTGTATCATAGAGAATCAGCTTGCATCTTAGAGCATCAGTTTGTAGTAGCAGAAGAAATTGTAGACGTTATTTGGGTTAGTAGGACGGGCTAAGGGTCTGGGAAACGGGGAGATGATGCACGGTACGGTTATAGTAGAGCCCGGACCAGAGGTGTGGTGCACACTAGAGCTATAGTAGAGCCAGGACCAGAGGTGTGATGCACACTAGAGCTATAGTAGAGCCAGGACCAGAGGTGTGATGCACACTAGAGCAATAGTACAGCCCGGACCAGAGGTGTGATGCACACTAGAGCTATAATAGAGCCAGGACCAGATGTGTGGTGCACACTAGAGCTATAGTACAGCCAGGACCAGAGGTGTGATGCACACTAGAGCTATAGTAGAGCCAGGACCAGAGCACACTACGTGTGATCTCGATATGAAGAGCAAGGACCAGAGGTGTGATGCACAATAGAGCAATAGTACAGCCCGGACCAGAGGTGTGATGCACACTAGAGCTATAATAGAGCCAGGAGCAGATGTGTGGTGCACACTAGAGCTATAGTAGAGCCAGGACCAGAGGTGTGATGCACACTAGAGCAATAGTACAGCCCGGACCAGAGGTGTGATGCACACTAGAGCTATAACAGAGCCAAGACCAGATGTGTGGTGCACACAATAGCTATAGTACAGCCCGGACCAGAGGTTTGGTGCACACTAGAGTTATAGTAGAGCCACGACCAGAGGTGTGATGCACACTAGAGCTATAGTACAGCCCGGACCAGAGGTGCGATGCACACTAAAGCTATAATAGAGCCAGGTCCAGATGTGTTATGCTCACTACAGCTATAGTAGAGCCAGGACCAGAGATTTGGTGCACACTACTGCTATAGTAAAGCCCGGACCAGAGCTGTGGTGCACAATACAGCTATAGTAGAGCCCGGAACAGCAGTGTGATGCACACTACAGGAATAGTAGAGACCGGACCAGAGGTGTTTTGTATACTACAGCTATAGTAGAGCCAGGACCAGAGATGTGGTGCACATTAAATCCACAGTAGAGCCTGGACCAGAGGTGTGGTGCACATTAAATCCACAGTAGAGCCTGGACCAGAGGTGTGGTGCACACTACAGCTATAGTAGAGCCCGGACCAGAGGTGTTGTTCACACTCCAGCTATAGTAGAACCTGGACCAGAGGTGTGATGCACACTACAGCTATAGTAGAGCACAGACTGAAGACGGAGATCTTGTACATATAATATTATACTACCAAACATATTGCAAACACAAAACGTCAACAAAAAGTTTAAAATTTTAAGTAATATCGCGAGTTTTGAAACTAAAAAAAAGATTTGATCTATAACGCATTTTTTATCATCATTAATCGGATGATTATATCAGAAGATTGATAAAGCGACCCAGTAACTTCTGGTACAAACAGTTCGCTGTACAATAAGTGGTGGGTCTGGTACAATCCCATAGCTGTACAAAAAGTTGTTAGTCTAGTACAATTAATTTGCTGTAACATAAGTTGCTAATTTTGTATGATCAATTAGTTTTACAATGAGTGTTAAGTCATAAACAATCAATTAGCTTCCCAATAAATTGCTAGTCTGGCACCATCATTAAGTTGTACAGTAAGTGGCAAGTCTGGTACAATCAATTAGTTGCGCAATAAGTTGAACATGCATCCCAGGTGCGTTGAGACTCAGATTCAAATTATCGCGTATAATATTTATATATTTAAAACATAATGAAGATTTCCTTTCCAGTGATGCTTTAGAAATATAAATATAGACTTAAGCTATACTAACTTTCTATTTCTTTCCCCAATTAATTGATTATTGTGTTCCAATATCTGACAGCACAATATACAAAGATCAACTTTACCGACGCGGTCCATGATTTCTTTTCGGAAGAAAAGTACTACCACTTTGACAATCACACCTGCAAAACTGTGGAATGCACACATTACACTCAGGTGAGTAGACTGTCATTCAAACTTACAGTAAGCCGCGGATCTAAATATAGGGACGTAAGAACTCCACGACATGGAAAGGGGGAAGGCCACCTATATTTATAATTTGCTGCACCACCACCAGATCTCCCACCTGCATTAATTCTAAATACACAGCCTCCAGATCTCAGACCTGCATTTTGTCTCAAGTGGCCAACTCCAGATCTCAGACCTGCATTTTGTCTCAAGTGGCCAACTCCAGATCTCAGACCTGCATTTTGTCTCAAGTGGCCAACTCCAGATCTCAGACCTGCATTTTGTCTCAAGTGGCCAACTCCAGATCTCAGACCTGCATTTTGTCTCAAGTGGCCAACTCCAGATCTCAGACCTGCATTTTGTCTCAAATGGCCAACGCCAGCTCTCAGACCTGCATTTTGTCTCAAGTAGCCAACGTCAGATCCCTACACTAGTATCGCCACATGCACGATAAATTACTGAAAACGAATATCGTAGAACTTTTAAATAACTCGTATTTTAGTGTCACGATCATCACTAGTCTATTGGTATAGATCAGCGATTATTAAAAGCAAAGTCGCGAAAACCTGTCAAATGGCGAAGCATTTCTTGAAAACCTACTAATGTATTTAGGGTTTGATTTTTATCATGATGTTTCCCAAAATAACCTTAAAATAACATGAAGTAGCGTTGAATCGGCATGGCTAGAACTGATGTGAAAGTTTCTTCGCTGTCTCATTTTTGATAGAAAGAAAGCATACACTTTATTTTTTTTATTACTTTCGTTATGTTCACAACTGCGCTTATGGTAGTTCGTAATAATACCAAACCAGAGGTCAGCTATTTTCATCGGAAAAGTTCCAGAATAGGTCATACACACTTAAGTGGGTGGCGAACGAGATCGTGCAAATTTACAAAAAAATGAAAAAAAAAAAAGTTTGGTAAACGTTTTTTTAGGTGTCTGAAATTTTTAGGGTAATGCTGACAAACTCAAAGTAGAATTTTTTTTAATGAGGCTTGGTCAGGAATAATTGTGTATATTGAAATGGAAAAGTCTTTTTAAAGCTCAATGTAACAGTTATTGTAAACTCTAATGTTACAGTTACTTTCAACTACAATGTCACACTTACTTTAAACTAAAAATTTGCTCTCCTTAGAAACCTTGGAACCTTACAACCATGCTTTTCTTTCTCCCTAGCTGGTGTGGGGCAACACGTACCAAGTGGGATGTGGCGTCACCAAGCCAGGAAAATGCCGCAGTCGCATTCTGATGTGCAACTATGCACCGGGGTACGTACGTCATTTTTTTTCTACATGTAATATGGGTGAAAGCTAATCACAAGCAAGGACTTTGCCAATGAGTAGTTCTCTAGTTATGGCTGGAACGCTGCGGTCGATAAGTGAGCAAAATAATATTACCAGAAGCTAGCTCTTGTTAGGATTCTAATCAAGTGCGTTACTCATATCCATGTTTCGTCAAGTAGCTTTAGTAGACACGAAGTTCACGTAATGTCGTCGTCATTTTTGGCAAGTTGTTTTTTTTTTAGCAGTGACGTAGTTACAAACAATCTATTATAAACTAGATATAGCCCGCCAAACATTGGCGACAGCAATGAGTGAACTTCCCATCTACTAGATATAGCCCGCCAAATATCGGCGACAGCAATGCGCGAACTTCCCATCTACTAGATACAGCCCGCCAAATATTGGCGACAGCAATGCGCGAACTTCCCATCTACGAGATATAGCGCGCCAAACACTGGCGACATCAATGCACGAACTTCCCATCTACTAGATACAGCCCGCCAAATATTGGCGACAGCAATGCGTCAACTTCCCATCTACTTAAGTTTCTTGACTAAACATGAACTCAAGTACCGCACATTGAAGAATCCCAATTTTTGCTATAACCCTTCCCCCATGGTACGCCACTGCACACTTTTTTTTCAAAACCCACGAGCTATTTTAAATATTCTGATGTCTTAACCACTTTTAAACCAAATATTTTTACACCATACTTAAATCTAGACGACTTCATTTTCCGAAAAGAAAATATTACGCGCCAGACGCTGTTGAGTTTTATAAATAAATATATCATTTGGTACAGTTATGGGGAATTATCTTTTGCGCACTATTGAACTCATTATTGAGCAACACTTTCTTTCAAACATATTGAATTATTAGTAATATACTCTCAATACCAAATTCGCTGATAAGAAGCAGTCATTTAGGAAGCAATACACCAGTCACACCAGAAACGTATTTCATTTATGAAGATTCATCAAAGAAATCACTAGAAAAAAAAGAGCAAAAGAGAAAAATGTATCGATGAAAATTTGAAATGCCACCTATAATTAAGATGCTATAAAACTACTGATTACCGTAGATACGTGTTGCAAAGGTTTTTTCGTCTACTGATTACGTAGATGAGTGGAACCCTAACAAATAATGTAAGCTATACGCTAACAAGGAATCTCTACGTTGAGATACGAAGGTCAAATCTAAATGACCTGTAATTATTTAATTGATGATTATAAAATACCATCCATTACTTGTTAGGATGGCGGTGTCAAATACTCATATTAACTTTGTTTCATTAAATATTTACAGCTTATGGTATAAAGTATTCAATCTTGTAATCCATACTGTCGACTAGGAACTCTGCGAGAAGTTGCGAGATTTTCATTAATTAATGCTCTGGTGGAAACTTTAAAAATCTTCAGTGACCCGCTAGAAAGCAAGGAGCCCAAATTTAATCTCTTGAAATATTTCATAGTCTGGATTTAGAACAAAATTCTACGACAGCATTTCTCAACCTGTGGGTCGCGACCCCTTTGGGGGTTCGAATAACCCTTACACAGAGGTCGCCTAAGACAATCGGCAAACACGTATTTGTGAAGTAGCAGCGAAAAAAAATTGATGGTTGGGGGTCACCACAACCTGAGGAATTGTATTAAAGGGTCGCGGCATTAGGAAGATTGAGAACCACTGATCTGTGACATATACTTTGAAGCGTTACCTCCACTGTTAAAAACTAAAGTAATTGTTTTAATACACCTGATGTGTCCTTTGTGTCCCCTTACCTTTATCTCGTAATATAATATCTTAACACTGTATAAATATAAATAAGATAACATGATTGTTCCCCCCCCCACCCCCCAAACCTCCAGAACATTTACGTTTGTTTTTAACCTTTCGATTACATCGAATCTGTTCACAGAGGCAATTATGATGGAGTAAGGCCTTTCACTAAAGGAACTCCTTGTGGTGGCTGTTCCTCGGATTGGAGTTACTGTCTCAATGGACTTTGTAGTAAGTAGAGTCATTCATATAGAGATGCACTATGGTGTAAGTAGATTCATTACTATGTAGATAGACTATTTCAAATTCAGTATATTTATATTATTCAAGAAACCTTTTCCCCACCTCATAAGACACTCAACCACAGAGATTCAACCAAACTTATTGACGGATATTGCTCAATAAAAACGTCCCTTTTTGCGTTTGTTTAGATGAGACAAAGACCTTCAACGTAGAGCTAGTATGGAACAGGTCTAGTCAAATTTTGCCCCTTTAAACCAATCTTAAAGACCGGCCAAATGTGAATTAAATTTCCAATCTTATTTTATTATCTTGTGAATCTTTGACAGCAGTCCAGTCCACTTCTCTTTATATTATTATAATGTACCTTATCGCATTTTCGAGCGTTGAATCTGTACGACATAGTTAACTTGGATTCATTTCATCCAGGCAGGACACCCGAACCACCAGCCGTTAACACCAACAGCACCAGCAACAGCTAAAGGTGAATCTCAGAATCATCATCCTCCTCCTCACCATATCAACCCATCATTAGAGTTTTTGGACTGCGATACAGCTGTCAAGAAGATTAGCAACAGCAGTCATGTGTTTAGCCATGGTGAGGCTATGTTTTTTTTTTTTGTCAGCATACAAGGATGGAAGTGTTACTGTCATGATGCCTCAGACTTTATTCATTGCGATGGTTCAGATTGTTAAGGACATGTTTTTAAAGAAAAAAAAATTGTTTCTGTTATAAAAAAATAATTAATGAATAAAAAGGTAAAAGAAAAGAAAAATAAACACCACCAACGTTAACACCATAAGAAACAACAAAATAAACACCAAAATGAACACCATAAGAAAAATTGTCAGAGAACCATTTAAATTTTTTGTTGTTGTATGAAGTAATATAATGTTTTTAACCATTTCTTTTCACCATGGATGTTAGACATGTATGCTTGTGTTGTAGAATCAGTATGTTTCTGTGTATTTTTCTTATGTGAATGAATTGGACACCTGGTAAAGATTACATTTTTTTAATTAAAAAGTCATCAAATTTATAAATGTTAACTGTTCCTATAATTATAAGTTGATTGGAGTTTACTAAAATTAAAATGAGTTTTTCAAACAAAGAATATTGTGTCGTTCTTCGTCATTTTAATCGTTGTCCTCTAATGTAATCTTCATAAAGAGACTTAGTCTTTGAATATGAGATTATACTTTTCTGTGCTATTTGAGTTGCCCAGGGCAAAAATTATGTTATTTACATCTTCAATACCACCCTTTACAAAAAAAATGTGTGACCCATTTAATACCGAGTTCACCGCTTGCAGGCTTCTAATAATTATTCCAATCTTAAACCTGGGGCATATCGTTTGGACTGGTCTCTACCGCATCTTGAACTTCTTCCTCTGAAATAATGGGTCATGTGTGCCCTGGATGCCTTGGATTAGGGCCGTCTTGTACTCTTCTCTCATTAGGGTCAAACAATCTTTTAAGGGACATACCAATCTCTTTTTGCCTTTAGTTTCTTCAAAGAGCATGTATTTAACATGCAGTAGTTAGATATATATGTCATTTATATGTCTCCGAAATATAGATATATAGATATGTCATATGCCACTATATATTGCTGACCAATGTTCCCTTTAAGCAGCGCGGCCGCGCAAAAATCTCACAGACGTCGCGCAGCAGTTTTGAGTACCGCGCAGCTAATTTCTACTTAAGTTTGTGTTTGTGTCTGTAGGCTGAAAATTATGTGCACAAAAAAATTGATGCTGTAAAAATTTGCACACAACTTTATGATTTTGCACACGAACCAACAAACCTTAAAGGGAACATTGTTGCTGACTACTGATATTGTTCTAAAAATGAGATTGAGTTCAAGCTACCACAGGCCAGCTAGACGGCTGTGAATATAAAATAGCTCAAGCTGTTAAAGATGTCAATTTTATGTCTAGTCTGAGTTGTATTCGCTTTCGAGTTAATTTATAACAGAAGACATCTAGGGAAGAATATTTCACAAAGTTTTAAATAAACGAAATTTGTTACCCCTTAGTACAGCAATGACACAATAGCAACTCCTTAGTACAGCAAGGACACAATAGCAACCACTTAGTACAGCAAGGACACAATAGCAACCTCTTTAGTACTGCAAGGACACAATAGCAACCTCTTTAGTACTGCAAGGACACAATAGCAACCTCTTTAGTACTGCAAGGACACAATAGCAACACCTTAGTACACCAAGGACACAAAGCGATTCCTTAGTACAGCAAGGACACAATAGCAACCTCTTAGTACAGCAAGGACACAATAGTAACCTCTTAGTACAGCAAGGACACAATAGCAACCTCTAAGTACAGCAAGGACACAATAGCAACCTCTTAGTACAGCAAGGACACAAAAACAACCCCTTAGTACAGTAAGGACACAATAGCAACACTTAAGTACAGCAAGGACACAATAGCAACCCTTTAGTACAGCAAGGACACAATAGGAAATTTTTATTTAAAAATGTTCAGTGTAAACCGTTTATGTGGGTCAAATTGTCTTATTTAAAATGACATCGGCAGACTGTAGTCTGAAATATATAAGTGAATCCCGGTGTCCTGCTTAAAATGACCTTGGCAGACTGTATTGTTTTTTCAGCAAGCAATTTATTGATTTATTATACTCATAAATTACTAGTGGCCACCCCCCCTCCCCCAATTTCGTATTCACAGCATCTTCTTCCAAAATTGTGTCTTATAATGATCACCCTTGCCTATTTCGAAAATACGATCCCGTCTAATTTGAGATCCACTGATTTAGTTAATGTTTCTTAATGGAAGCACGTGTTCCAATTTCATTATAGAACATTAGTAAGTCCAGTAATTGGAGAGACTTAGAGCGACTCACACCCAAAACAATCATTTCTTCATAAAATATTGGGCGAGCCTTTATTAAATAATGCCCCCCCCCCCCCAATCTGTCACTATCGTGTATTTCAGAACTCTCTTTGTGATGTAGAAAATTTCAACTTAATATTAAATTTTATATTTTTTTCCCTCGCTGCTCTTTTCATATTTATAAATTTTTCTTTAACATTCCTTTTGTCCCCCCCCCCCCCCCTCGCGCACGAACGTTATTTCATTTAATTTCCTAAAATTGTCTGCTGTTTTCCCACTAACCTTGATTATTCCATTTCCAAAAATTATTGACCACTAATCTTTGATTATTCCATTTCCTAAATATGTCTTCTGTCATCTATTAAAGTTTGATAATTCCATTTCCTAAAATTATTGTCCACTAACCTTTGATTATTCTATTCATTTAATCATGTTACTTGTTTTCATTTTATGCTTTGATAGTTATCATCTATTTCAATCTATTTCTATCTTAGTACGGTAATGGAAGTTGAAGATTTGATTTCTTAATAACAATTTTTTTATTCTAAGAATATATGGCTCTTGTCATTACTAAAACCCCTAGACAACGAGGCCATCGAACCTTTGGGTGGAATAGCCTCGCAACACCACCGAAAGGTCTATTGCTTTTAAATTTAAAGCTTCTGTATGAAGTAAAAACGATATTTTTTAAAACAACTACCTGGTGACATCGTAAAATCGCGACACGGTGTTGAGCAGTATCAACGATCTTTAAGAGAGCAGTACAGAAAGTTTTATTAAATTAAAAAAAACAGTGTCAACCATAGCTTGCTATTACACAAACCGCAGAGATATGGGATCCAAGCCACTACCGAAACATGGATCTCTAGCTTCCTCAGTGACCGATGCCAGGCAGTAGTTGTAGATGGCAAAACCTCCTCCTATGTCGGTGTTAAGTCAGGGGTCCCCCAGGGCTCAGTGCTAGGCCCTTGTTTGTATATTAATGATCTGCCCGAGAAGCTAACCTCCCAAGCATGACTGTTCGCAGACGACACGGTGGTATATAGGACAATCGTCAACAGCTCTGACCAGAGCCAGGTTCAACAAGACCTCAATCGGTTAGCTGAGTGGGAGATGAGCTGGGACATGGAATTTTATCCCTTCAAATGCCAGACCCTGTCAGTCTCCAGAAGCAGATTCCCTCTAAACCACTCTTACGAACTGCATGGCCATATTCTTGAGCAAGTTTCCTCCGTAAAGTACTTGGGTGTTACCATTCAAAGAGAAGTCCACTGGGACGATCACATTAACAGTGTGTGCATCCAGGCAAACAAGACCCTGGGGTTCCTAAGGCGCAATCTGAAGATTGGAAACTCAAGCGTGGCCTATTTTAGAGTACGCTTCTACAGTCTGTGACCCATTTACCCAGAAAAGCATCGACAGGTTGGAGGCGGTCCAGCGACGGGCAGCACGCTTTGTCATGAACCGCTACAGAAGCACCTCGAGTGTTGGCAGCATGCTGGAAACACTGGGCTGGTCTACATTGGAAGAACGACGACGACTATCCAGGCTCACCATGTTGTACAAGATAAAAAATGGGCTGGTCCACTGCTCCGAAATCAAACAGAAACTCGTTCATCTTCCCCCTAGACTGCGACGAAGCCACGACAGACAGTTCCGGCTGGTAAAAACAAGAACCAAGTACAGGAGCTCCTCATTCCTGTGTGTCTATTGCCTCCTGTATTCCAACTCCCAGTTCATAACATCACTGCCGAGTCGCCCTTGAAACCAGTGAAGCATCCCATTGAAACCCATGCACAGTAACATCGCAAACCCCTCTGAAACATAGGAGCCAGAATGATCAATTCATTGATCGTGCGCCCTCAAAATAAAGAAGAAGAAGAAAACACACATTTTCATGGGCTGAATTTCCTTGAAATTTTTAAAATTTGCAGATCGAATCTATTATAACAACAGATCCTTGGCCTCTATCACACTAGCAAACTGGTCCATTTAAAAAAAAAAATTAAGAAACATTTGTTTTACGGGTTTTACACTCGATTTGAGGTGTATGTTTTTTTTTTACACCTTTCAGTTAGATGTTTGCTTAATGACTTTACTCTGGAAATCAGTTCTCTTACAAGTATAATAATCAAGATGCTCAGTCTATTGCAATGTGTGTCTACAGCTGTTCACAACTCAGGATTTAAGTACTCTGCATCGTCTAATCCAGTGGTTCTCAACCTTCCTAAAACCGCGACCCTTTAATACACTTCCTCATGATGTGGCGACCTCCAGCCACAAAATTATTTTCGTTCCTACATCACAACTCCAGAGTATTTGTGGTTTTCCGATGGTTTTAGGTGACCCCTTGGAAAGGGTCATTCGGCCCCCAAATGGGTCACGACCCACAGGCTGAGGACTGCTGGTCTAATTGGTCAATAAACTAACGAGCCGTAACGTACGTTTCGGGCCCTTAAAGAGATTCTGTCCCACTTTATCGAACGCGTCACACAGTAACCCTCTTTCCCGTGAAGAATAATTCACAACGGTTGACCCAATTCCCTGAATGGTATTCCGGAGCTTACTCTACTCCTGAGACTGAAAAAAAAAACAGGTAAATGAAATCATCTCAAAGAGACAACCAAGAAACTATGGTTATTAAACAAAGAATACAGAACCAACAGAAAAACCCTATATACTTACGTGTATCAATATCTGCTTGTAAAATGTAAGGATGCCAACAGTAAAAATTCTTTGTTACATCACATTACAAAAGTGACTTTTGATCTGGATTAATATTTTTGTAACTTTCTAGTGTGTAACTCTTCAAAAGCTGTGGTGTAAGTTAGTATAGTATTTTATTTCTGTATATTTGATTTTGTATCTTTACATCAACTCAATAGTGTTAATTAAATTGATTATATTTGATGTCACTAGCTTTGGTTCTCGTTTTTTTATACTATGTTTCAGTCCTTCGCTACGTATTGTGCTTCTCACGAGAAAAATCTTAAAACTAAAGATTAAATTTGTAAAAAAAACAACAACAAAAAAAATAAATAAATAAAAACGGTACGGAGCAAGGCCTGGTCGTAAAAATTTTCTTGATTGTATTTACCCCCCCCCCCCCCCCTTAAAAAAAAAAAAAAAAAAAAAAAAAAAAAAAAAAAAAACGGTACGGGGCAAGGCCGGGTGTTAAAAATTTTTTTTTTTTTTTTTTCCCCCCCCCCCCCCCATTTTATTTTTCAAATTTGAACCCTTGACAAGGCCATTAAGTATATTACCATAAACATAAGGCTATAGAATGGACTATTACATTGAAGAGGTGGCAAAATACTTGTCTCTCAGTATGACTCTCTACAACAGCGGTTCTCATCCTGTGGGTCGCGACCCGTTTGGGGGGGTCACGCGACCCTTTCTCAGGGATCGCCTAAGACCATCTTAAAAACACATATCCTTACAGCTATGAAGTAGCAACGAAAATAAGTGTGTGGCTGGGGGTCGCCTAGGCACGATAAACTGTCATTAAGGATCGCGGCATTAGGAAGGTTGAGAACCACTGCTCTACAACAATGGTCGGTTAGCAGATTTGTCATATTCAGACTAGCAGATTGTTTATATTCATTTAGGAGATTATTCATATTCAGTTAGCTGATTGGTCATATTCAGTTAGCTTAGTTGTCACATTCATTAAGCTGATTCGTCACATTCAGTTCGCAGATTGTTCATATTCAGTTAGCTGATTGGTCACATTCAGTTAGCTGATTGGTCACATTTAGTGCGCAGATTGTTCATATTCAGTTAGCTGATTTGTCACATTCATCAAGCTGATTTGTTACATTCAGTTAGCTGATTGGTCACATTCAGTTAGCAGATTGTTCATATTCAGTTAGCTGATTGGTCACATTCAGTAAGCTGATTGTTCATATTCAGTTAGCTGATTGGTCACATTCAGTTAGCAGATTGTTCATATTCAGTTAGCTGATTGGTCACATTCAGTAAGCTGAGTGTTCATATTCTGTTAGCTCATTTATCACATTCAGTAAGCTGATTGGTCCATTTCAGTTAGCAGATTGTTCACATTTAGTTGACTGATTGGTCACATTCAGTAAGCTGACTGTTCATATTCATTTAGCTGATTGGCCACAATTAGTTAACTGATTGGTCACATTCAGTCAGCTGATTGGTCATATTTAGTTAGCTGATTGGTCACACTCAGTTAGCAGATTGTTCATATTCAGCTAGCAGAGTGTTCATATTTAGTTATCAGATTGTTTATATTCAGTAAGCTGATTGGTCACATTCATTTAGCTGATTGGTCACATTCAGTTAGCTGATTGGTCACATTCAGTTAGTTGATTGGTCAAATTCAGTTAGCTGATTGGCCACATTTAGTTAGTTGATTTGTCAAATTCAGTTAGCTGATTGGTCACATTTAGTTAGCTGATTGGTCACATTCAGTTAGTTGATTGGTCAAATTCAGTTAGCTGATTGGTCACATTTAGTTAGCTGATTGGTCACATTCAGTTAGTTGATTGGTCAATTCAGTTAGTTGATTGGCCACATTTAGTTTGCTGATTGGTCACATTCAGTTAGTTGATTGGTCAAATTCAGTTAGCTGATTGGTCACATTCAATTAGTTGATTGGTCAAATTCAGTTAGCTGATTGGCCACATTTAGTTAGCTGGTTGGTCACATTCAGTTAGTTGATTGTTCAAATTCAGTTAGCTGATTGGCCACATTTAGTTAGCTGATTGGTCACATTCAGTTAGCTGATTGTTCATATTCAATTAGTTGTGTGGTCACATTCAGTTAGCAGTATGGTTATGGCAAGCTAGCAGAACTATCAGAATATTTTTTTTCCAGTGAATTATGCCAGACTTCGGAAACCTAAGGCACGCGTGTCAGTCGTGCGGCAAAAAAAATAATAAAAAGATCGATATACTTTATAAAAATACGTATTTGCTGGTAGACTTATATATTGATGGTAGACATATTGATTCATTGAAGTAGCAATTCTTCTTTTGCACACTATTCCGAAAAAATTATAGAGCCCAGGATCCTGCATTATAATCGTTTCGCACTTGTTGGTATCAAGACAATGTGCCCGTCTAATTCCTTAATCTCAAATGTCTTGTTGCGCAACTGTCTGTAAGATTACACCTAGACTTATGCCATGCGTCCAGTGATTAGTTCCTACCGATTACATGTTGTCTGAGATCACTAGTTGAGGGAGTACGTGCCAAATTCAGATTCCCGAATGACCACATCTTGCAAGTAATAACTAAAGTGTCCAGATTGAGCACAACTTGTACATAATACCAAGGGGGTAGGGGGATTTAAGTGTGCCTCCTTGTTGTTTTAGAGTTTTCAAAAATAAATTATAATATCAACCCTGACAGCTTATTGACAATCTCTTTTACAACCTATTTTACAAACTTCATTACAACTATTATGAATGGCCCCTTAAATAGACCTCTACCAACTCGTCAGACGCCCTTCCTAACAACCTATCTAAAAGAACCACTTCAAAAACTCTGACCATCTCTCGAAGAACCTCTTTGACAACCCCTCTAACCATCCATTTGACAACCCTTTGAGATCCCCTCTGACAACCATTGTGATAACCTCTTGAGAACCCTTCTGACAATCATTGTGACAACCTCTTGAGAACCCTTCTGACAACCATTGTGACAACCTCTTGAGAACCCTTCTGACAACCATTGTGACAATCCCTCTGACAACCCCTTTAAAATCCTTCTGACAACCTTATGCCAACCTCTCTAAAAGCCCTTCTGACAACCCCTCTGGACCAGCCCTCTGACAACCCCTGTGACAACCCACCTGACAACCCCTCCCAAACTCCCTGACAACCCTTTGTCGGCCATTCTAACAACCATTCTGAAAACCCTCTAACGACCCCCGGGAGCCCCTCCTGGCAGCTCCACCTGCAAACATTCATTTAATCTCGTACCTGTCCACTTGAAGTTCATTGACCACAGTCATTGTAACTTCTGTAATGTGCGTAACTCTTTTATCCAGTTGTTAGATACGGGAGGTAATCACATGGGGTCAGGAGATATCAGAATTTCATTATAAAATCTTCTGGTCGAGTCTGTTGTGATCACTTGCTGTTGTCCTCGTATATCGGTAGGTGTACGATTTCTTTTACCAACATTTGATTTTCTGTGTACAGGGGTGATTAGACCTAAACTTATTAACTTTATGTTATTTCTTGACTTTTTTCTATAAACGTAAAAGTCAATTTTTGTTGATAGCTGCCGATGCGTCAAAACATCCTAAATGATAATACTGTTAGAATCAGCTTATTTTTAACTACTTTAAAAATTTCTTCTAATTCCATCAAGGGATTGGGCTTTTCAAAAAAAAAAAACATAATAAGATCACGCACACACACAAAAGGGAAAGAATATCGCCTTTCAAAAGTTTTGAAATGGATAAATTTATTCAGATGTGAAAAAAAAATAAACATGTTGAATGTACTACATCAACTAATTATTGTTTACAGAACTCGTCGTAAATCCTTATTCAAGCGTAACATGTGTATGGTAGTATATATAAGATTCACAGAACTTATTACAATATTTTGTGTGTATGGAGTTCTCTACGTTCTATTAATGGTGAGGTAAATCATCTGGCATCTTTAGGTGTACTTTAGATGACAGCTCTACATATTTCATTTAATTGTAGTGTCTATTTTACATTAGAGTATAAACCGATTAATACAGTATGGATTTTATTTTCTATCGCATCACGCCCTATTGCACCCCACTGTTCAGTCTTTAAAAAAAAAATTCAAGTGTGGTTTCATTTCATTTTACAGTGCTTCTCATTTCATAGCATAGTGATGATTCTTTTGTTTTTATATTATAAGGCTTTGATATTATCATATTTTAATGCAGCGGTTCTCAACCTATGGGTCTCGACCCCTTTTGAGGTCGAAAGACCCTTACACAGACCTTCGGAAAACACATATTTATGAATTAGCATTATTTAATGGTTGTTATAATTTTATCGCTGGTGGTCACAACAGCACGAGGAACTGTTTTGAAGGGTCACGGCATTTGGAAGGTTGAGAACCGCTGTTTTAGTGGTATCTGTTTGATGAAGACAAGGACATCTTTCATCTCTCCAGATCGTGCCTCACCTAAACGACTGACATGGCGCCCGGGCGGTTCACCTCCACTACTCTGATGGTCCTCTCCCTGGTCAGTGTGTGCTACTCCTTGTATCCCAACACGACCCTGCTCAGTAACTACGAGAACACAATCGAAATCCCCCTGGAGAACGTCCAAGAGCTGCTGGACGCTCACAACCACTACCGAAGTCTGGTGGCACTGACCCAGAATGCCACCAACATGCGCATCATGGTGAGTTTTAACACTGGGGGGTAAGGGCTGACCCTCTTGGCTACCTGGTACTGGCTACAGGTGGCTATCTTGAACTGACCAGAGGTGGCTATCTTGTACTGACCAGAGGGAGCTATCTTGTGCTGACCAGAGGTGGCTATCTTGTACTAACCAGAGGTGGCTATCTTGTACTGGCCAGAGATGCCTCATAGGGTTTCTAAACAAAATTATCGGGGCCCCGGTCAATTTATCTACCATTTTCTGGTTTATTTATTTTATTATTTTGTGTTTAAATGTTCATCAAGTTTCAGTTTGTCACAAATTGTTTCAAATTAACTGGACATGTCAAATCGTGTTAAGTGAGCCGAAACATTTAGCCCAGTAGCTGTAGGACACACCCTCAAACGTCTATTTAAGTTTATTTTGAAAAATATATGAGCAGTGATACATACGAGCATAATTTTACTAGAGTAAATTACAGTCAACATAAACACACCAAAAATTGTTTTTCTCAGTATAGTATAATGTTGATTAATGACATGATTAATGACATATTTGATGTCATATTTAATGGCAAATATGATGCCACATTTAATCTCATATTTTCTTCTTCTTTTATATCTTAAGGGCCCACGATCAATTTATTGATCATTTTGGCTCCTATGCCTGTAGATGGGATTTGCAATGTTTCTGTTACTGGTGTTGATGAGGAAATCATGCACTAGGGGTTTGAAGGCTTGAGGCAATAGACACAAATGTGTCTAGTTTTGTCGCCTCAACCGTTCCTTTTGAAAGATTGTTCCAGTCCCTGATTGTCTTGGGCAGGAATGAGCAGCTCCTATATGGGTTTCTTACTGGTATGAGCCTTAATTGCCCGTCATGGCTTCGTCGCTGTCTATGGGGGAGAGGGACGAGTTTCTGTTTAATACTGGAACAGTACACCAGCCAATTATTTATCTTGTACATCATGGAGAGCCTGGATTTTCTTCGTCGTTTCTCCAATGGTGACCAGCATGATGTTTCTAGTATGCTGCCAACACTTTGGGTATTCCTGTTGCGGTTTAGGACAAAGCGTGCTGCTCGTCGCTGGACCGCCTCCAAACTGGCAATGCTCTTCTGGGTAAATGGGTCCCAGACTGAAGATGCATAATCTAAAATCGGACGGATAAAGGCTTTATATGCTCTTTCTTTCACACAGGAGTTGCCTATCTTTAGGTCTCACCTTAAGAACCCTTGTTTGCTTGGTTACATACATTGTTAATATGCTCGTCCCAGTGGACCTCTCTTTGAATGGTAACATCCAGGTACTTTACGGAGGAAACTTGCTCAAGTAAATGGCCGTGAAGTTTGTATTGGTAGTGTAGAGGAGTACAACTTCTAGAGACTGATAGTGTCTGGCACTTGGCAGGGTGAAATTCCATGTCCCAGCTCAACTCCCACTCAGCTAACAGATTGAGATCCTGTTGTAGCTGGTCCTGGTCAGATCTGTTGGCGATCGTCCTATACACTGCAGTGTCATCTGCGAACAGTCTTGCCTGTGATGTCAGTTTCTCGGGTAGGTCATTAATGTATGCTAGGAACAAACAGGGGCCCAGGACTTATCCCTGGGGGACCCCTGACTTCACATCGACAAAGGAGTAGCTTGTACCGCCCACCACTACTGCTTGGCGTTGGTGGCTGAGGAAGCTAGAGATCCATGTTTTAGTGGTGCCTTGAATCCCACATTTCTGGAGTTTGTGTAGAAGCAAACTATGATTCACACGGTCAAGTGCTTTTGCGAAGTCCATTACTAGCACGTCAGTCTGCTTGTGGTTCTCCAGATTGGTCATCAGGTCTTCTACAAATTCGAGAAGCTGGGTCTCACATGATCTATTGACTCTTAAGCCATTTTGACAGTCATTGAGTATATTTTGGCTTTCAAGATGCTTCATGAATGTGCTTACGATTATGTGCTCCAACAGTTTGCAGACCACGCTGGTGAGGGATATCGGACGATAGTTGGCAGGGTCGGAATGCTCCCCCTTTCTTGTAAATTGGAGTGACATGCGCAGTTTTCTAGTCTGCTGGAACATTTCCTGTGCATAGTGACGATTGGAAGAGGATTGTCAGTGCAGGAGCGATTTCTTTGGCTAATTCTTTGAGCACTTGGGCATTGATTTTGTCAGGACCACATGCTTTGTAAGGGTTAATGGTATTGAGGAGGGCAAACACACCTTGTTCTGATATCTGGATATCTCCCATGACAGGGTAGGCTCTGTTCATCATTTTGGAATGTAACAGTTATTGTAAACTCAAAAGTTATCAAAAGAAAAGATATTAAAATCAATATTTAAATTATTTTATTGATCGAACTGGTGACCCCTTACCCTTCCTCAACTAATTCACGTCCATGGGATGTGGCTGCCATGGGCGGTAGCTACCAAGGCTGGTTAACTGTTCCGTAGTAGTAGTTTGTTTTTTTATTTTAAACTTTCACAATCTTCAAAGGTTTCCATGAATTATTTCAACACTCGGAGATGTACGATTAGACTTTTAGATATTTTTTAAGGTCAGTAAAATATTTAAACTTTAACTAATCTTAAGCAAACAAGGATACAACAAATACAACCAATGAAATCATCTCAAAATTTTAAAGAAAGAATGTATATTCAACGGGATCAGTGGAGAATTGGGTTTTGAAAGAAAAACAATTGAAATTAAGCTGGAACATGGAAACGCTAAAGGGCAGTCATGACTAAATGTATTGGCTCGATTATTGGTTTCGATAAGATGTGGCAACACGTTTGACCGAGTTAACTGTCTTATTTCAAATGTCTATTCTATCTAGAACTGGAACCAGAAACTGGCCAACTTTGCCCGTAATTGGTTAGAGTCGTGCCAAGAAGACCACACCTCATACGCTCCAAGAGCATGGCTGGAAGGCTACAACTACGCTGGGGAAAATATTGTTGGATGGCGCAATGGTAGGATGAGCTTGTATCATAGAGTATCAGGCTTGCATCTTAGAGTATCAGTTTGTAGTAGCAGAAGAAGTTGTAGACGTTATTTGGGTTAGTAGGACGGGCTAAGGGTCCGAGAAACGGGGAGATGATGCACGGTACGGCTATTGTAGAGCTCCCAGAGGTGTGGTGCACACTAGAGTTATAGTAGAGCCCCGACAAGAGGTGTGATGCACACTAGAGCTATAATAGAGCCAGGACCAGAGGTGTGGTGCACACTAGAGCTATAGTACAGCTTGGACCAGAGGTGTGATGCGCACTACAGCTATAGTAGAGCCTGGACCAGAGGTGTGGTGCACACTACAGCTATAGTAGAGCCCGGACCAGAGGTGTGGTGCACACAGCAGCTATAGTAGAGCCTGGACCAGAGGTGTGGTGCACACTACAGCTATAGTAGAGCCCGGACCATATGTGTGGTGCACACTACAGCTATAGTAGAGCCTGGACCAGAGGTGTGGTGCACACAGCAGCTATAGTAGAGCCTGGACCAGAGGTGTGGTGCACACAGCAGCTATAGTAAAGCCTGGACCAGAGGTGTTGTGCACACTCCAGCTATAGTAGAGCCTGGACCAGAGGTGTGATGCACACTACAGCTATAGTAGAGCACAGACTGAAGACGGAGATCTTGTACATATAATATTATACTACCAAACATATTGCAAACACAAAACGTCAACAAAAAAGTTTAAAATTGTAAGTAATATCGTGAGTTTTGAAACTAAAAAAAAGATTTGATCTATAACGCATTGTTTATCATCATTAATCGTATGATTATATCAGAAGATTGGTAAAGTGACCCAGTAACTTCTGGTACAAACAGTTCGCTGTACAATAAGTGGTGGGTCTGGTACAATCCAATAGCTGTACAAAAAGGTATCAGTCTAGTACAATTAATTTGCTGTAACATAAGTTGCTAGTTTGGTATGACCAATTAGTTTTACAATGAGTGTTAAGTCATAAACAATCAATTAGCTTCCCAATAAATTGCTAGTCTGGCACTATCACTAAGTTGTACAGTAAGTGGCAAGTCTGGTACAATCAATTAGCTGCGCAATAAGTTGAACACGCATCACAGGTGCGTTGAGACTCAGATTCAAATTATCGCGTGTAATATTTATATATTTAAAACATAATGAAGATTTCCTTTCCAGTGATGCTTTAGAAATATAAATATAGACTTAAGCTATACTAACTTTCTATTTCTTTCCCCAATTAATTGATTATTGTGTTCCAATATCTGACAGCACAATATACAAAGATCAACTTTACCGACGCGGTCCATGATTTCTTTTCGGAAGAAAAGTACTACCACTATGACAATCACACCTGCAACACTGTGGAATGCACACATTACACTCAGGTGAGTAGACTGTCATTCAAACTTACAGTAAGCCGCGGATCTAAATTTAGGGACGTAAGAACTCCACGACATGGAAAGGGGGAAGGCCACCTATATTTATAATTTGCTGCACCACCACCAGATCTCCCACCTGCATTAATTCTAAATACACAGCCTCCAGATCTCAGACCTGCATTTTGTCTCAAATGACCAACTCCAGATCTCAGACTTGCATTTTGTCTCAAGTGGCCAAGTCCAGATCTCAGACCGGTATTTTGTCTCAAATGGCCAACTCCAGATCTCAGACCTGCATTTTGTCTCAAATGGCCAATGCCAGCTCTCAGACCTGCATTTTGTCTCAAGTAGCCAACGTCAGATCCCTACACCAGTATCGCCACATGCACGATAAATTACTGAAAACGAATATCGTAGAACTTTTAAATAACTCGTATTTTAGTGTCACGATCATCACTAGTCTATTGGTATAGATCAGCGATTATTAAAAGCTAAGTCGCGAAAACCTGTCAAAGACAGTAAAAAAATGGCGAAGCATTTCTTGAAAACCTACTAAGGTATTTAGGGTTTGATTTTTATCATGATGTTTCCCAAAATAACCTTAAAATAACATGAAGTAGCGTTGAATCGGCATGGCTAGAACTGATGTGAAAGTTTCTTCGCTGTCTCATTTTTGATAGAAAGAAGGCACACACTTTATTGTTTATTTACTTTCGTTATGTTCAAAACTGCTTTTATGGTAGTTCGTAATAATACCAAACCAGAGGTCAGCTATTTTCATCGGAATAGTTCCAGAATAGGTCATACACACTTAAGTGTGTATCAAACGAGATCGTGCAAATTTACAAGAAAATGAAAAAAAAAAAAAGATTGGTAAACGTTTTTTTAGGTGTCTGAAATTTTTAGGGTAATGCTGACAAACTCAAAGTAGAATTTTTTTAATGAGGCTTGGTCAGGAATAATTGTGTATATTGAAATGGAAAAGTCTTTTTAAAGCACAATGTAACAGTTATTGTAAACTCTAATGTTACAGTTACTTTCAACTACAATGTCACAGTTACTTTAAACTAAAAATTTGCTCTCCTTAAAAACCTTGGAACCTTACAACCATGCTTTTCTTTCTCCCTAGCTGGTGTGGGGCAACACGTACCAAGTGGGATGTGGCGTCACCAAGCCAGGAAAGTGCCGCAGTCGCATTCTGATGTGCAACTATGCACCGGGGTACGTACGTCATTTTTTTCTACATGTAATATGGGTGAAAGCTAATCACAAGCAAGGACTTTGCCAATGAGTAGTTCTCTAGTTATGGCTGGAACGCTGCGGTCGATAAGTGAGCAAAATAATATTACCAGAAGCTAGCTCTTGTTAGGATTCTAATCAAGTGCGTTACTCATATCCATGTTTCGTCAAGTAGCTTTAGTAGACATGAAGTTCACGTATTGTCGTCGTCATTTTTGGCAAGTTGTTTTTTTTTTTAGCAGTGACGTAGTTACAAACAATCTATTATAAACTAGATATAGCCCGCCAAATGTTGGCGACAGCAATGAGTGAACTTCCCATCTACTAGATATAGCCCGCCAAATATCGGCGACAGCAATGCGCGAACTTCCCATCTACTAGATATAGCCCGCCAAATATTGGCGACAGCAATGCGCGAACTAGCCATCTACTAGATATAGCCCGCCAAATATTGGCGACTGCAATGCGTCAACTTCCCATCTACTTAAGTTTCTTGACTAAACATGAACTCAAGTACCGCACATTGAAGAATCCCAATTTTTGCTATAACCCTTCCCCCATGGTACGCCACTGCACACTTTTTATTTCAAAACCCACGAACTATGTTAAATATTCTGATGTCTCAACCACTTTTAAACCAAATATTTTTTACACCATACTTAAATCTAGACGACTTCATTTTCCGAAAAGAAAATATTACGCGCCAAACGCAGTTGAGTTATATATTGAACTCATTATTGAGCAACACTTTCTTTCCAACATATTGAATTATTAGTAATATACTCTCAATACCAAATTCGCTGATAAGAAGCAGTCAGTTAGGAAGCAGTACACCAGTCACACCAGAAACGTATTTCATTTATGAAGATTCATCAAAGAAATCACTAGAAAAAAAAGAGCAAAAGAGAAAAATTTATCGATGAAAATTTGAAATGCCACCTATAATTAAGATGCTATAAAACTACTGATTACCGTAGATACGTGTTGCAAAGGTTTTTTCGTCTACTGATTACGTAGATGAGTGGAACCCTAACAAATAATGTAAGCAATACGCTACCAAGGAATATCTACGTTGAGATACGAAGGTCACATCTAAATGACCTGTAATTATTTAATTGATGATTATAAAATACCATCCATTACTTGTTAGGATGGCGGTGTCAAATACACATATTAACTTTGTTTCATTAAATATTTACAGCTTATGGTATAACGTATTCAATTTTGTAATCCATACGGTCGACTAGGAACTCGGCGAGATGTTGCGAGATTTTCATTTATTAATGCTCCTGGCGGAAACTTTAAAAATCTTCAGTGACCCGCTAAAAAGCCAGTAGCCCAAATTTAATCTCTTGAAATATTTCATAGTCTGGATTTAGAACGAAATTCTACGACAGCATTTCTCAACCTGTGGGTCGCGACCCCTTTGGGGGGGGGGGTCGAATAACCCTTAAAGAGGGGTCACCTAAGGCCATCGGCAAACACGTATTTGTGAAGTAGCAGCGAAAAAAAAAGTATGATTGGGGGTCACCACAACCTGAGGAATTGTATTAAAGGGTCGCGGCATTAGGAAGATCGAGAACCACTGATCTGTGACATATACTTTGAAGCGTTACCTCCACTGTTAAAAACTAAAGTAATTGTTTTAATACACCTGATGTGTCCTTTGTGTCCCCTTACCTTTATCACGTAATATAATAACTTAACACTGTATAAATATAAATAAGATAACATGATTGTTCCCCCCCCCACCCCCCAAACCTCCTGAACATTTACGTTTGTTTTTAACCTTTCGATTACATCGAATCTGTTCACAGAGGCAATTATGTTGGAGAAAGGCCTTTCACTAAAGGAACTCCTTGTGGTGGCTGTTCCTCGGATTGGAGTTACTGTCTCAATGGACTTTGTAGTAAGTAGAGTCATTCATATAGAGATGCACTATGGTGTAAGTAGATTCATTACTATGTAGATAGACTATTTCAAATTCAGTATATTTATATTATTCAAGAAACCTTTTCCCCACCTCATAAGATACTCAACCACAGAGATTCAACCAAACTTATTGACTGATATTGCTCAATAAAAACGTCCCTTTTTGCTTTTGTTTAGATGAGACAAAGACCTTCAACGTAGAGCTAGTATGGAACAGGTCTAGTCAAATTTTGCCCCTTTAAACCAATCTTAAAGACCGGCCAAATGTGAATTAAATTTCCAATCTTATTTTATTATCTTGTGAATCTTTGACAGCAGTCCAGTCCACTTCTCTTTATATTATTATAATGTACCTTATCGCATTTTCGAGCGTTGAATCTGTACGACATAGTTAACTTGGATTCATTTCATCCAGGCAGGACACCCGAACCACCAGCCGTTAACACCAACAGCACCAGCAACAGCTAAAGGTGAATCTCAGAATCATCATCCTCCTCCTCACCATATCAACCCATCATTAGAGTTTTTGGACTGCGATACAGCTGTCAAGAAGATTAGCAACAGCAGTCATGTGTTTAGCCATGGTGAGGCTATGTTTTTTTTTGTCAGCATACAAGGATGGAAGTGTTACTGTCATGATGCCTCAGACTTTATTCATTGTGATGGTTCAGTTTGTTAAGGACATGTTTTTAAAGAAAAAAAATTGTTTCTGTTATAAAAAAAAAATTAATGAAAAAAAAAAGGTATAAGAAAAGAAAAATAAACACCACCAACGTTAACACCATAAGAAACAACAAAATAAACACCAAAATTAACACCATAAGAAAAATTGTCAGAGAAGCATTAAAATTTTTTTTTGTTGTATGAAGTAATATAAAGTTTTTAACCATTTCTTTTCACCATGGATGTTAGACATGGATGCTGGTGTTGTAGAATTAGTATGTTTCTGTGTATTTTTCTTATGTGAATGAATTGGACACCTGGTAAAGATTACATTTTTTTATTAAAAAGTCATCAAATTTATAAGAGTTAACTATTCCTATAATTATAAGTTGATTGGAGTTTACTAAAATTAAAATGAGTTTTTCAAACAAAGAATATTGTGTCGTTCTTCGTCATTTTAATCGTTGTCCTCTTAATGTAATCTTCATAAAGCGACTTAGTCTTTTAATATGAGATTATACTTTTCTGTGCTATTTAAGTTGCCCAGGGCAAAAATTATGCTATTTACATCTTCAATACCACTCTTTTTAAAAAAAAAACAAAGAAGATGTGTGACCCATTTAATACCGAGTTCACCGCTTGCAGGCTTGTAATAATTATTCCAATCTTAAACCTGGGGCATATCTTTTGGACTTGTCTCTACCGCATCTTGAACTTCTTCCTCTGGGATAATGGGTCATGTGTGCCCTGGATGCCTAGGATTAGGGCCGTCTTGTACTCTTCTCTCATTAGGGTCAAACAATCTTTTAAGGGACCTACCAATCTCTTGTTGGCTTTAGTTTCTTCAAAGAGCATGTATTTAGTAGTTTGATATATATATGTCATTTATATGTCTACGAAATATAGATATATAGATATGTCATATGCCACTATATATTGCTGACCAATGTTCCCTTTAAACTGCGCAACAATCTCACAGACGCCGCGCAGCAGTTTTGAGTACCGCGCAGCTAATTTCTACTTAAGTTTGTGTTTGTGTCTGTAGGCTGAAAATTATGCGCACAAAAAAATTGATGCTGTAAAAATTTGCACACAACTTTATGATTTTGCACACGAACCAACAAACCTTAAAGGGAACATTGTTGCTGACTACTGATATTGTTCTAAAAATGAGATTGAGTTCAAGCTATCACAGGCCAGCTAGACTGCTGTGAATATAAAATAGCTCAAGCTGTTAAAGATGTCAATTTTATGTCTAGTCTGAGTTGTATTTGCTTTCGAGTTAATTTATAACAGAAGACATCTAGGGAAGAATATTTCACAAAGCTTTAAATAAACGAAATTTGTTACCCCTTAGTACAGCAATGACACAATAGCAACTCCTTAGTACAGCAAGGACACAATAGCAACCACTTAGTACAGCAAGGACACAATAGCAACCTCTTTAGTACTGCAAGGACACAATAGCAACCTCTTTAGTACTGCAAGGACACAATAGCAACCTCTTTAGTACAGCAAGGACACAATAGCAACGCTTTAGTACAGCAAGGACACAATAGCAACCCTTTAGTACAGCAAGGACACAATACGAAATTTGTATTTACAAATTTTCAGTGTAAACCGTTTATGTGGGTCAAATTGTCTTATTTAAAATGACATCGGCAGACTGTAGTCTAAAATGTATAAGTGAATCCCGTTGTCCTGCTTAAAATGACTTTGGCAGACTGTATTGGTTTTTCAGCAAGCAATTTATTGATTTATAATGCTCATAAATTACTAGTGGCCACCCCCCCCCCAATTTCGTCATCACAGCATCTTCTTCCAAAATTGGGTGTTATAATGATCACCCTTGCCTATTTCAAAAATACGATCCTGTCTAATTTGAGATTCACTGATTTAGTTAATGTTTCTTAATGGAAGCACGTGTTCCAATTTCATTATAGAACATTAGTAAGTCCAGTAATTGGAGAGACTTAGAGCGACTCACACCCAAAACAATCATTACTTCATAAAATATTGGGCGAGCCTTTATTAAACAATCTCCCCCCATCTGTCACTATCGTATATTAGAAATCTCTGTGTGATGTAGAAAAGTGCAACTTAATTATAAATATTATATTTCAAATCGATTTTTTTCCCTCGCTGCTCTTTTACTAATTTTTCTTTAACATTCCTTTAGTCCAAGCCCCCCCCCCCCACCCCACCCCCTCGCGCACGTACGTTATTTCATTTAATTTCCTAAAATTGTCTGCTGTTTTCCACTAAACTTTGATTATTCCATTTCCTAAAATTGTCTGCTGTCTTCCACTAAACTTTCATTATTCCATTTCCTAAAATTGTCTGCTGTCATCCACTAAACTTTGATTATTCCATTTCCTAAAACTATTGTCTACTAACCTTTGATTATTCTGTTCATTTAATCATGTTACTTGTTTTCATTTGATGCGTTGATAGTGATCATCTATTTCATTGTTACCCTTCGTTTTGTTTTGTATGATTTTTAAACTTTCTTTTTTTCTTCTTTTGTTTCTTTCTTCTTTTCTTTCCTTTCTTTCATTAATTCTTTCTTTCTTTCATTATTTCATTCTTTCTCTCTTACTTTTTCTCTTTTCTATCTTTCCTTTATGTCGTAGGATCTCTTTGTTACTTTTCAACTTCTTTGCTTCATTCTTTACTTCTTAGGTCGCAGGGTCTTGTTTAAAAATACGCTGTGTGCAACATGTTCCTATATACGGGCATGAATTGTTCTAAATTAAAGTATCTTTGCAAGAAATACATATTTTTTTGTTGTTGTAAATGCTTTATCCAATGACTCATATCCACGTCTACTAACCCGAAAGCAAGAACATGTTTGTTTCTAATGCAAGTATACTTTTAAAAAAAAAACGAAAAACATAGAATGTTTCAGTCAATATCTTTACAAAAATATGAAAAATATGCAAATATATAATCCCATTACATACGAAAAACACATGCACTAGGCGACCTATTTCATATTAGAATTCTTGAAATTTCCATGTGAGTATGCACATTATTGGACGTGGGATAGGTTCTGGTGAGGCATTTGTATCTGGGCAAGTCACACTTTTCCTCTTACTTTGCTGTATCATAGAATTGCGGGTAAGACCTTACAATTTTATACCAGCCCTGAACTATTTGTTGAATTCTAGATCTAACTCTCTGCTTCAACAACACCTTTCATTTGTTCGTGCGATGGGCCTGATACAGATGATTCGCCTTTTCATACGTTTTGGGAATGTGCAGACCTACGGCCGATGCACGGCCGATGTACTGCTGAAGTACGGCTGAAGTACGGCCGAAGTACGGCTTAAGTACGGCTGAAGTACGGCTGAAGTACGGCTGAAGTACGGCTGATGTATGTGTTACGCACTGGCTTCCCTTGTGAGAAATTAATCTCTTTTTTTAAGTGATGGCTCGTTCACGCAGTGCACAGCAAAGGACGATACCATAGAGAAATACAATAACAAAGATACGACACGCAAAAACAGTTGCCAGTTACAATTAATAAGATTTAATTTGGTAATAATACAATTACAAAACAAGAGAAATATAATTACAAATCATCCACTAACACACTAGTATGGTAGATCTTGTACCAGTACACAGTTAACACAGTTAGTACAATGTGCCGAATAATAATGATGAATGATCAATGCGAATAAACACATATAAGAACACAAAGAATAATACACGTCTCGTGAAGTTAAAAATAGCTTTCAATCTCCGTCTTCTCTGTGTCTGTCAATCATTTATATATATGGGTCTACCGACGCGTTTAGAAACGCCCTTACTTTTCTAATACAATCGAGAACCTTCAACAAGATACTAGTAGACCTACTAACCATATTTAATTGGAAGCCGGTAGTAAACAAGATACATCAAACGTGTACTAGGGTTCAAGCACAGTTCACTCACGGGGAAAAAGTGTCATACATAGCATATGTCTGATGTTCGGCTGAAGTACGGCTGATGTACGGCTGAAGTACGGCTGATGTACGGCTGAAGTACGGCTGATTTACGGCTGAAGTACGGCTGAAGTACGGCTGATGTACGGCTGAAGTACGGCCGATTTATGGCTGAAGTACGGCTGAAGTACGGCTGATGTACGGCTGAAGTACGGCTGATTTACGGCTGAAGTACGGCTGAAGTACGTCTGAAGTACGGCTGATGTACGGCTGAAGTACGGCTGATGTACGGCTGATGTACGGCTGAAGTACGGCTGATGTACGGCTGAAGTACGGCTAATGTACGGCCACTATTCACTTTTATAGATCGAAATCCTTTTATCATTATTAAAAGGTTTACCCAATAGCTCAATATCACCAATCACTGCTCTAATTTTGTCGCAAAAAAAATTAATTTTAAATTTCAAAATTAAACGAATAAGAAATACTGCAAAATTTAAACAAAAACACTTATTTAAGTATTTTAATAGCTCGCCATAATATAAAGGAAAATCGACTTATATTCGAAACTGTACCATTAAACTCCATTATTACTTATCATATAAACAGTGGTTCTCAAAGGATACCTTCTTTCGAGTGGGATGTCAGACAGTTTTGATAAATAAATTTTCAGAAACTGACGTGTTTTAGTGTAATGTAGCAAAAGCAAAATACGTTAAAACTGAAGGATATGAGTTTTAAAAAAAACAAAAAAAAAAAAACAACAACAACAACAACAACAACAACTAAAAACACGTTGTTTCCTATTAACCTTTTATAAAATGTAATATCTACCAATGGGCTGATAATTAGACAACACATGCATGCAAGTAACAAGGAAGTTTCTAAGAATCGCACTAAATCAGCGATAGATCCGGGAGGGCACTACCCCCCCCCTCCCTCGGGGAAAGCCAAGTGCTGCCCCCCCCCCCGGACCAAAAATATGTCCACCAATAAATCAACTGG
>CAXITT010000600.1:419013-434625 GCA_964033795.1 Lymnaea stagnalis | reverse complement strand
ATATATATATATATATATATATGTTTATGTCACTATCAAATAAATAAATCTATGTCATATAAAGGAAAATCCCTCTTGTAACGGTAACTTATTCTAGAAGATAGTCATGGATTATTCTTAAAGAAAATAATCATCAGTTTTTATTTAAGAACCTAGTCATAGATTTGGTCAGCTGATATCTGCTCCCTCTCGGATACCACCTCTGCTGCAAAACTCCTGGCTCAAAACACGGATTAAATCGTGGATATTTTATCATTTCTGCCACACGTGTGCACCCCAGACGAAACACCCCCAGGCCCCCCCCTTCCCACCAACCACCCCCAGCCCCGATCACAATGCTAACACGACCGCAGGTATGAAAGCACGTTCACAACGCCCGAGGCACAATTCACTGAGCAATAATCAATATTTTTTTTTTGCTGTCAAAAACCTGGACTTAATTTGTTTTCTGGCTCAACACGTGTGGGCCCCGCCCCCCTCCATCGAATATTAAACTTGTCGTTCAACGCTTTCAATGAAAATAAAATCATCGATAAAGTTTTGCAGATTTAAAACAATTTTTTTTAGACCAATTCTTTTTTCTTTTTGTTTTTGTTTTGTTGTTGTTGTTGCTTAAATTAAATGTAAATCGTACACTGCTCAAGAATGGGATCCGTGGCGTATTGGGACTAGGGATTAGCACCGTGTTTTCCTGCCCAGAAAGCTGTTACTCTTCGCTACATTAACCTTTATGACTAGGGTATTCAAAAATGACTGAGTCTACTTACAACAGAGAGATTTATGCTAAATCAGTGAATGGGTGACCTGCGAGTGTACAATTAGTAATGCGATTACTTGGTCTAAACTGAGGACGTTAGTGCAGGATAGCGTCAAGATTGGCGAAAGTTAAATCGAGAGGAGAAATGGTTCTAGAGACACTGCCCCCCCTCCCTCGGCGAAAGCCAAGTGCGCCCCCCCCCCAGAAAAAATATGTCCAACAATAAATCAACTGGCACTGCTGGAACTGCCCCCCCCCCACAAAAAAAAAAAATCTGAAATCCCCCCACCCCGGGAAAATTTCTGAAATAATCCCTGAATCTCATCCCCTTACAACAGACAAGTCCGTTTTAATGGAACTAAAGAGATATAATAGTAGAGACTTTATTAAAGAGATAAAACTATTATTCAGTTTTATTTTTGTGTTTTATTTTGTGTTTGCGACCATTATTGTTGGCAAATTTCTTTTTTAATAAATGAAGGACTTTTTTTTGTGCCGAGGAAGGCTTTTGGCCGAAACGTTCATATTTTATTGTCCTGTCTTTTGATTCAAGCTTCCACATACCTTGCTCTACTATTTCATCTAGTTTTTTTAAAGTTTAAATAAGTTATTGGAACAAATTGAAGATAAGATAAGATTCTTATGGTGATCCAAATAAATGGAATGTGTTTTTGACTGTGTTGCACTTGGCATGTTTAGCTAAGTGTTCGGTGAATCAACGCGTGGTCAGAATAGCCGTTAGGTTCTGGAGCCTACCATTGTGTGGTTAGAGTAGCTGTTGTGTTATTAAGTGCATCACTGTGGACAAAATAGCTGATAGGTTTTCGTGTGTATCATTGTGTGGTCCGAGTACCTATTAGGTTCTTAAGTCAATCAGAGTGTGGACAGATAGATAGATGCACGTTGTCACCTGGAATAGAGTCTCGAATGGCATTCCCGTCTTGGATGCGTAATCATAGTGTCTGCAGGAGACTTTAGTCTTTGGTTTGTTGCTCTGATCCCGCCGTGGTACGAGCTGACGGATAAGATGGTGGATCCTTTGATGTCAAGAATGGCGGATGTGAATTTAGGTTGAAGGCTTCGACGCCCAACCATTCCATTTAACCGCTGCTACTCATAAATCCCTAGATTGATCCTCTCATTGTGTAAATGCTCAATGATTATTGAGCTTCCCACCAACCGTCATATTCGAAAAGTAAAGTTCACCTAATTCCTGCACGCTTTGATTACACTTTGCAACTAATGCCGACTTCGGTTTAAGTTGAAATAAAACGCATGAACTGTTTGCGGCAGTTTTAGTTAACCGCCGGTCTTCAAATGGAAACAAACAAACAAAAAAATTAAAAATGACTAGCATTAAATATTACCCGAGATGTTGGATGTTTAGACAATTAGGTTTGTGCCTGTGCCAAAAAATCTGGTAAGAGTTTAATTAATTTGCCTCAAATTGCATCGCACAACAGTGCCGTCATCAACCGGTCTACACAAAAAAACAAAACATGTGGACAATGTCTGCCCATGGCGTAAAGTGCAAATATTATTTTATTATTTCAAAAAATATATTTACATTCGGAAGGCGTCCAGTCGAGAGGATTTATTTCTGAATGCGTTCACAGTCGGGGTTTTTCATGGCCAATCATAATTTTTCATGGCCAATCATACAATTAAGAAAAGAGTTAAAAGTGTTTTTACCACGAACGGGCTAAAGATAAAAAAAAAACACATGTGACGATGCAGCAAATGTCGACACAGATAAGTTTGTATCATAACGGAAGTGTAGGATACCATTCGGAAATTGTGCTTCATTTTTTTTTTTTTTTTTTTTTTTTTTGTTTTTTTTTTTTTTTTTTTCTTTTTTGGTTTCTATTCTGCTTCTGGAGCTGCGTTACGTAAAACCCGTATATGACCAGCACCATCAAAAACAGCACCATCAAAAACAGCACTATCAAATAAACAGCACCATCAAAAACAGCACCATCAAATAAACATCAAAAACAGCACTATCAAATAAACAGCACCATCAAAAACAGCACCATCAAATAAACAGCACCATCAAAAACAGCACCATCAAATAAACAGCACCATCAAATAAACAGCACCATCAAAAACAGTAACATCAAATAAACAGCACCATCAAAAACAGCACCATCAAATAAACAGCACCATCAAATAAACAGCACCATCAAAAACAGCACCATCAAATAAACAGCACCATCAAAAACAGCACCATCAAATAAACAGCACCATCAAAAACAGCACCATCAAATAAACAGCACCATCAAATAAACAGCACCATCAAAAACAGCACCATCAAATAAACAGCACCATCAAATAAACAGCACCATCAAATAAACAGCACCATCAAATAAACAGCACCATCAAATAAACAGCATTTATTTAGAATATTTTAACATTAACCCCGCTATGGGTTTTTTAAAAAAAAGAGAAATGTTTTGTGATTAGGACAGTAAGAAACAAACTTTAAGCGAACTGTTCAAACGGAAGAAAAAAAGAACACAGTGGCGTGGGAAGGGGTACGGAGGGGGTGGTCCTCCCCTGGTGACACCACTTTGCCTAATAGGGGTTGGGGTGCATTTTTGGCAAAATGCTGAGTTTTTTTTTTTCGTGGAAGTAGGCGGCAAAATGCTTGGCCCGCCCCGGGTGGGACTGACCACCAGCTACGTCACTAAAATCACATGAGGTAATAGCCAACAGCTTTACTCGTACGAACCCATTGAAGTCCTTCAGATATCAGAGGTTAACTGTTTTGTTAGTGACCCTCAGAGATCAGAGGTTAAGTGTTTTGTTAGTGACCTTCAGAGAGAAGATGTAAAGCGCTTTGTTAGTGACCTTCAGAGATCAGAGGATAAGTGTTTTGTTAGTGACCTTAAGAGATCAGAGGTTAGGTGTTTTGTTAGTGACCTTCAGAGATCAGAGATTAATTTTTTTGTTAGTGACCTTCAAAGATAAGATGTTAAGAATTTTGTTAGTGACCGTCAGAGATCAGAGGTTAAGTGTTTTGTTAGTGACCCTCAGAGATCAGATTTAAAGCGTTTTGTTAGTGACCTTAATAGGTCAGAGGTTAAGTGTTTTGTTGGTGACCTTCAGAGACCAGAGGATAAGTGTTTTGTTAGTGACCTTCAGAGATCAGATGTAAAGCGTTTTGTTAGTGACCTTAATAGATCATAGGTTAAGTGTTTTGTTGGTGACCTTCAGAGACCAGAGGATAAGTGTTTTGTTAGTGACCCTCAGAGATCAGATGTAAAGCGTTTTGTTAGTGACCTTAATAGGTCAGAGGTTAAGTGTTTTGTTGGTGACCTTCAGAGACCAAAGGATAAGTGTTTTGTTAGTGACCTTCAGAGATCAGATGTAAAGCGTTTTGTTAGTGACCTTAATAGATCAGAGGTTAAGTGTTTTGTTGGTGACCTTCAGAGACCAGAGGATAAGTGTTTTGTTAGTGACCTTCAGAGATCAGATGTAAAGCGTTTTGTTAGTGACCTTAAGAGATCAGAGGTTAAGTGTTTTGTTGGTGACCTTCAGAGATCAGAGGTTAAGTGTTTTGTTAGTGACATTCAGAGATCAGAGGTTAAATGTTTTATTAGTGCCTGTCAAGGTCATAAAATCATGAGGTAGTCTGTGTGTGTTGAATTGAGGACAAATGCGGATTGTGAACTATTTTCATGTCAAGGGCAAATGACAGAAAGGGTGAACGAGTGAATGAGATTTCGGGGTATAAAAGGGGAGACAACTGTTTGAGTGAAGGGAAGTACGTTCACAGACGTTAGAGGTTGACAGACGCAGCATTATTTTCACGGTGAGCCAGTGAACTGAGATCTTGTTGTGAGAACGAGAGCTAGGAATCGCGACAGCGAGACGTCTTTTAGGAGATAGTGGATTTGTCAGGATATGTTTGCTGATTGGAATATTGCCATACATTTTGGATTCATGTTCACGTAACTGGGAAACGCATTGCTGTTATAACTCTGTCATCAATAAATGAATTAGGCACCGTGAAGCGTATGGTTTTGTTGAATCAACCTAGTCTGTTGTGTGACCAGACTTACACGACATGTAAACAGAAGCGAGAATCATACACCTAGACAACGAGCCACATATTCCACCACTAGAATATTTGACAGTGCCCTTCAGTGATCAGATCTTAAAAACGCAGTGTATTTTATCCTCGATTTTAACCGTGCACTGTTTTCATCCAAATATTGAATATCCGGAGTTTATTCGAAGTCTAATTATTTTCTATGACAGTTCAACAATCGTCTGGGTTGGTACAATCGACTTTCCACTTACTTATTCCCTGCGACTGTTTTCAACCACGCAAAAATTGATGATCTGTCAGAACGTTGGATCAGTGTTGAAAAAAATCAACAACAGAAAAATCCATCTTTCAAGAAAGAAAATTGATCTATGCCTATAACAAAATAAGACAGCCGTGGCTCCATTGTGCATAACCGAAAGCCAAGCTTATTTTGTACAGTCGGACCATTGAAGACCTTAGAGCCCGCTACGTACCAATACAGAGATTTCAAGACTATGGTATTCAATATAAGCTGAAACACATCGGTCGCTAAATGATGTATTATAAAAGCGTGTCAAAACGATGTGAAAGGTTTGGAGAGCTGTCAAAATATAGTTTGATTACGCGATACACTGCGATCACCGTGGAAGTTTTAATAAGAACGCTCTATACTTAACTGTAAGAACTGAGAATTCTGGATGTGATCCATGGGCCTGGAGGTGGATGGTTTACTGACCATTGTATGTGGGAAAAGGTAGTTGGTGTACGTTGGTATATCAGAAGCAGCATAAGATATTTAATGGATCTCACGCGCGACAAGTTAAATCCTTCCGCTGATTCAAACGAGCCAATTTACCGAATCGGATGGTAGTACGCAGCCGCCACGTCAAAGTCCTTATCAAAGTCACGCCCCAGACCCTATCAAAGTCTCGTCAAGGTCACTATCAAATTCTCTTCACGGTCTGTATCAAAGACTCGTCACGGTCATTATGAAAGTCTCGTCAGGGTTCCAATCAAAGTCTCGTTACGGTTCCCATCAGAATCTCGTCACGGTACCTATCAAAGTCTCGTCAGGGTCTGTATCAAAGTCTCGTCACGGTCTCTATCAAAGTCTCTTCAAGGTCCCAATCAAAGTCTCGTCACGGTCTCTATCAAAGTCTCGTCATGGTCCCTATCAAAGTCTCGTCACGGTCCCTATCAAAGTCTCGTCACAGTCTCTATCAAAGTCTCTTCAAGGTCCCAATCAAAGTCTCGTCATGGTCCCTATCAAAGTCTCGTCACTGTCTCTATCAAAGTCTCTTCTATGTCCCAATCAAAGTCTCGTCACTGTCCCTATGAAAGTCTCTTCACGGTCTCTATCAAAGTCTCATCACGGTCCCTATCAAAGTCTCGTCACGGTCCCTATCAAAGCTTGTTACGGCCTCTGTCAAAGTCTCTTCAATGTCTCTGCCAAACTCTCGTGACGGTCCCAATCAAAGTCTCGTCACGGTCTTTATCAAAGTCTCTTCAAGGCCCCAATCAAAGTCTCATCACGGCCCCATCAAAGTATTGCCACGGTTCCATCAAATTCTCGTTACGGTGCCTATCATAGTCTCGTCACGGTCCCTATTAAACGACCGATAGTGTCAACCCTTATCACTCGTCTTCACTTGTTCTCAAAGGATGGCAAACGGGGTGTGACCGGCCATGAGTTGTACACAGACCAACCAATCTCAGTAGATCCAGGTTTAGGAGTACGCCCTGCAAACCATCGCTCTAGTGAAGAAGGGGAGGTAAGACACATTTGGCGGGCAGGCTTTGAGCAACTATTTACCGTCACTAACTTATCAGAGGTCACGTTGGCCATTCACTAAGCCTAGATGATTATTATGATTATTACAGTTTTCAGAAGTTAAGATGAAAGAAAAACATCCCGGGGGCTGATCAGCTGCTGTTTCTGTTCAAAGGACTGCATGTCTGCATACCTGGAGAAAAATTAACGAAAATATGGAAGTCAGAATAATAAAACAGAGGTGGGGGGGGGGAAGATAAGGGATCGGCGTATTCATAAATCAGGGGTTCTTAACAGGGTTTGTTTTTTTTAACAAGGGGTGCCCGCAGTCCACTGGAGGTGTGGGAGTCAGTGACAGGGGGGTGACGAACGACCCAGCAAATCAGCTTTATTTTCATTGTTTTATGGTGGGCTCGAGGGAAATATGTTTTGAAATTAAGAGTGGGTGCGGCACTGCTAAACAGTTTATGAACCCCTGACATCTTTTTAAAAAAATAAATAAAACCCCGCACACTTTTACCAAAGTGATGTCTTGTGATATCCTGTGATAGGCTGTGATATCCTGTGATAGGCTGTGATATCCTGTGATATCTTGTGATATCCTGTGATAGGCTGTGATATCCTGTGATAGGCTGTGATATCCTGTGATATCTTGTGATATCTTGTGATATCTTGTGATATCTTGTGATATCTTGTGATATCCTGTGATATCCTGTGATATCCTGTGATATCCTGTGATATCTTGTGATATCCTGTGATATCCTGTTATATCCTGTAATATCCTGGGATAATTGATGATATCCTGTAATAATTTGTGATATCCCGTGATATCTTTGATATCCTGTGATATCATGTGATATCTTGTGATATCCTGTGATATCTAGTGATATCCTGTGATATCCTGTGATATCTTGTGATATCCTGTGATATCTTGTGATATCCTGTGATATTTTGTGATATCCTGTGATATTCTGTTGTATCTTTAGATATCCTGTGATATCTTGTGATATCCTGTGATATCACCGTACACCGTAAACATGTTGGTGGACCAATGGTTCGTTGTGGGGGGGGGGGGGGAAAGAGGGGTTGATAATTTTTTTTTATTGGATGGGATGCTTTAATAAAATAAATTTTGATTCAAATCACTTTTAGTCGGATCTACTTCCCTTTAGTACAAACTATTTTGTTATTTAACATTTTTTTTTAATAAAGGTTTCACTCCGACACGTTGAGATCATCTTCAGTAAATGGTAGTAATGTGGCATGTACTGTTCTCGGAAAGGGGAAAGCGGTACACATGTGTACAAAGACGCCATTTAATGAAGATTATCTCAACGTGTCAGAGTGAACAACTTCATTAGAAAAGAAAAAAAAAAGACCACACCAAAAACAAAAAAGAAAACAAACAAAAAAACATTAAACAACTCAAGCGTAAGGGGGACAGGCAAAGTTAGTCAAGTCAGATGACTCGTGTCAAAGTCGATACTTACCATTTAAAGACACTGTTGTTCACGTGTTCAATAGTGCGCGCGTGGGCTAACAATTGGTGGGATTAACTCCCTTTGTTCAAACAGGATTACCAGAAAAAGTGCAGACGAGAGCGGAGACGGGGGGCGGGGGTTAGAAGCGGTGTGGAGATTATTGATGGGAAGCTTCAAGATTTTAATCTCTGAGTCTTTAAAAAAAATGTGGCCTCAATGATCGGGTCAAATTCCAGCCTAGGCCATTTTTTTTTTTTAATTTGTTTAAATTTTAAATCGTGATAAACAAATATAATGTTAAATGTTAGACTCAATTATTGTTGATGATAACGTTTAATAGGTAAGTGACTTTTATTGGGGACTAGTGATAAGAAATATTGAATCGACGATGCTAGAAAGATGCTAGAGAGATGCTGGAGAGATGCTAAAGAGATGCTAGAGAGATGCTAGAGAGATGCTAGAGAGATGCTAGAGAGATTCTAGAGCGTTGTTTCCAGGCATGGGGGTGTGGGACGCTTTAAAGATTATAAGGCTACAGTTTTTGGTCACGTGGGAAATATGTTTAAATTTAGATTAAAAGGCTTTCGGTGGTGGGTTGGCGGGGGGGAGGGGGGTCAATGTTGGACAGGATGGAGATGGAAGTGAAGGTTTACATTAAACCTTGTCAGGTAGTCAGGTGGGGCGTGGGCCCAGATGTCTGGGAAACACTGGGAAACAATGGGAAACACTGGGCACGACCATTTTAAGCTTTGACTGAATGTTCAACCAGAGTTCTTGCTCAACGCCATCATTTGAAAAGAAGTCCAGAGTCTTTAATTTCTTTAATGCGAGAGGCGAAGCTTGCACAGCATTGCCCGTTGAGCTTGCACAGCATTGCCCGATGAGCTTGCACAGCATTGCCCGATGAGCTTGCACAGCATTGCCCGATGAGCTTGACAGCATTGCTCGATGAGCTTGACAGCATTCCCCGATGGGCTTGCACAGCATTTCCCGATGGGCTTGACATCATTCCCCGATGAGCTTGCACAGCATTGCCCGATGCGCTTGCACAGCATTGCCTGCCATCATTTGAAAAGAAGTCCAGAGTCTGTAATTTCTTTAATGCGAGAGGCGAAGCTTGCACAGCATTGCCCGTTGAGCTTGCACAGCATTGCCCGATGAGCTTGCACAGCATTGACCGATGAGCTTGCACAGCATTGCCCGATGAGCTTGACAGCATTGCTCGATGAGCTTGACAGCATTCCCCGATGAGCTTGCACAGCATTTCCCGATGAGCTTGACATCATTCCCCGATGAGCTTGCACAGCATTGCCCGATGAGCTTGCACAGCATTGCCCGATGAGCTTGCACAGCATTGCCCGATGAGCTTGCACAGCATTGCCCGATGAGCTTGCACAGCCTAGCCTACATTCGAGTTTTATGCACACAGAATTATTTTTTAATGACAAAAATTGACAAAGGCAGTAGTTGAACAAGGCAATAGTTGGACAGAGAAGAGTGTTGGACATAAGCCATAATTAGTTAGAGAAGAGTGTGGGGCATATGCAATAGTTTGACAGAGAAGAGTGTTGGACATAAGCCATAATTAGTTAGAGAAGAGTGTTGGGCATATGCTATAGTTTGACAGAGAAGAGTGTTGGACAGGAGCACAATATTGAACAAAATAAACATGTAAAAGAAGGTAGAAAGAAACTTGTACGAAACAAAGCTGCGAATATTTTAATTCCTGGAAGTTAAAGGAGATTTCTTACACATGTGTAAATTCTGCAAAAAAAATAAATAAATTAATTAAATAAAATAAAAATAAAAAATGTGGCATTTAAGACTTCCCTGGGGTTAAAGGTCAGAGTGTGTGGGCGTGAAGATGATATCACTCTCAGTGAATTCTTGTACGCACCATTACTTAATCTAAACCCTCTATTGACCAAAGTATCATGCCTAGTCACAATATTGAAAGCGTTAGCTGCGCCCAATAGCATTCTTCTAACCCGCCAATCGAGGACGTAATCCGCATTGACCAGGTGTTGCGGTTAGTTATGTCATTAAAACAGCGAGGCTTTGCCGCAATGCTATTTTTGAGCACACCCTCCCATGGCAACGTTCCATAATTCTGACCGTCTAGCTCAGCCTAGGTGATCTCAGGCTCACAGTCGACTCAGCGACAGCTCCCTCACGCACACGCGATGCTGACAAGGTTCGTGGTAAGTCTTGGCCCCAGAGCCCGTAACCACATCTGCACACATAGCTTGATTACTTTCACTGCGGGCTTTCTAGTAGCTGGGCAAGTTGATTTTTGTGATCACAGACAAAATGATTTTTAGTTGTTTGTTTGTTTAATATTCTGGTGTAAATACAAAACGCGCCAAAAGTTATCAGTACTGAAACTCCCGGATCTGGAGCGCGTAGGTGCGGTTGTCAAGGCGCATCGCTCCGGCCACAAAGTGTTCCCTGTGGCGTCAAGGACGTTGTTGCTGGGCAGAGGAAATGTGTCTCTCTACGGAGGAAACAAAAATAGCTTAGCACAGTTTTCGCTGGCACGTAAGTGATTTAAGTAATTTTGATGGGGACCGTGATTAAAAAACAAGGTGGAAGGTCAATTCAAAGAGAGATATAATGAGACGGCACAAAGCTACACAGTCATGGTGTCTATTGTTACGAAATTTATTCATTACGGAAGTGTGTTGTGTCAACGGACAATGAAGTCTGGACAGTCAGCAAATTTGTCGAGAGTGATAATCACAGCGATTTCTCCAGAAGATGCGGCGTTCAACCCTACAAAATGTACTAAAAAGACCTTTCAACCTGAACATCATCATACGTCCGTCCATCGATTGTTTAAGAAGAAAGGTCGATTTTCATATCTTCTACAGGTTGGACTACGCTTGACGGAGCCAGATCTGAGAGCCAGGATGATGTATGGTGGACATTTCTACCTTTCCATAGCAAAGTTACTTGGTGCCGTCTATTTTCTACAATCTCTATCGATATTGCTCTTCTAAATATTTTTTTTCAAACTCGGTCTTCATTTACAGTTAGTGACGCATGAGCGAAAATATTGCTCAACAAAGAATACTTTTCCTCGGTTGCTAAACAAAGAATACTTTTCCTCGGTTGCTCAGCAAAGAATACTTTTCCTCGGTTGCTCAGCAAAGAATACTTTTCCTCGGTTTGAGAAAACTATTTCGGATAGAATGAAGACTTTTTACTTCTATAGTCACGTGGCAGCCGGAGTTGCTCACAGTTGACAAACACAATTACACTTCCAAGATGTGAAGATGTTCACAGTTGACAAACACAAGTACACGTTTAAGATGTGGTGATGTGCACAGTTGACAAACACAAGTACACGTTTAAGATGTGGTGATGTGCACAGTTGACAAACACAGTACACATTTAAGATGTGGTGATATGCACAGTTGACAAACACAAGTACACGTTTAAGATGTGGTGATGTGCTCAGTTGACAACACAATTACAATTCCAAGATGTGAAGATGTTCACAGTTGACAAACGCAAGTACACCTTTAAGATGTGGAGATGGTCACAGTTGCCAACACAATTACAATTCCAAGATGTGAAGATGTTCACAGTTGACAAACACAAGTACTCTTTTAAGATGTGGACATGTGCACAGTTGACAAACACAGTTACTTTCAAAACGTGGATCTATACACAGTTGAGAAACCCAAGTACACGTTCAAGATGCGAGAGTTTCAGAACTGTTTAGTTTTGGAGCACGCTGTATTTATTTTAGTTAATCATCTTCGCCACATTAAATGAATTTAACTAAAAATTGCACATTTTGAAGGGCCGGAAAAAAATAATTTAAAAAAAAATGTATTTAAATTTAAATTATTTGTTGAAATCTTTGAGGACCACAATCTTGACGATGCAGTTAACATTTATTTTATTTAATTATTTTTTTTTAATTTAAACACAACCACATATTTTGAGCTTTGTATCGCGACAAATTATCCGTTGCGTATTGGGGTAATGTGCATAAGTTGATGTGAAAGTAATGAAGGACGTTCGGTTTGTTTGGGAAGTATGTTTTTGTTAACACAAGTAAGTTTTTGTTTTGTTTGTTTAACTAACTATTTGTTGAATACAGAGTTAGCGTGTTAACTTCATCCACCAAAAGCTGTATATAAAAAAAGAGTGAAATCATTGAATAGTGTTTGCTGTTTTTTTCGCGATCATTTTTTATACTTTAAACCAACCTACTTTAATCTTTATAACGCCCATGTCTTGTTTGGTAACAATTTATATAAATATAACATATCATGTTTTTTTTTTTGTTTTTTTTTTCAAAGAATAGATTTGCGTTGTGCGTATTAGGGGCTCACTTAACTCTGCAAAGCTGAAAATTCGGTTCAAAGATTAGTTTCAATGTTGCTCTTAATCTCAAGAAATGTTGTGCCTATTTCATTTACAAGTTTGGTAAACGAACAGAGTCGGTGTTTCAAAGCCATAGTGAGATGAAAAGATGGCTGTTCATTTTTTTGTTTCACTACGCTACGTTTAGTAACAGCGTCTTTGTATAATTTCCATCACATCTTTGTCAAAAACATAATAATTAAATGTACTATTTTGACAATCAACTTAATTCATCCAATCAATAAGATTCCCAGGACGGCGCCCAATAACGTTCTTGAAAAATAAAAATGCGTTTGGTTCGTATTGTTTTCTTGTTTTACAGGAAAGGTTGTAATAAATCTACGTTGTAAAAGGAAAAGGGGGGGGGGGACATTAAAATATTAATAAAGGTCAGGGGAGTCGGCCTTCCTTGGTTGGAGGGTGGGGGTGGGTGTAGCAATAATTGGGAATCCTATAAAGTACGTTACTTTGATGCATTACTCCGTCAGGTAACTTAAGTAGATGGGAAGATGATGGCACTCCGGCCGATATTGTTTGGCGGGTTATATCTCATTTATCCCATGACATTTGTGACTTGTATCACTTTAAAAAAAAGTAAATTCTTGTTTACGCATGGATGGACAATATTTTTCCCTCCACTTATCCCATTACACAAACACTTTTAAAACAAAATGATAGTTCATAAAATTTCTCATACAAAATATCATTTATTTTAGTTGATTTTTTTTAAAGCGTCTAACACGAGTGTACACTCCGTCTCCCCTTATCCAAACACCTGGCTTCCATCACTGATGATGCTCCCATATTTTAGCCCAGTGTTTCCCCAACTTTTTAAAATATGCCCCACACAAGCACCTACAATATTTAAGTAGCCCCCTCACGTTCTGTCCAACACTGACCCTCGCCCCCTTTTGAAATGTATATGGATTCCCCTCCCCCCCCTAACCCGACTAAAAGTTCACATTAATCTCCTAATGCCCCCCCCCCTGTGTGTGGGGGGGCGTACGTCCCAAGTTGGAAAACGCTGATTGACCCATTCTCTACACATTAGGTCTGTTCATTTACAAAATGTGTGAAAATGTGTGTGTGTTTGTGTGTGTGTATAAAAATAACACCATGACATTAGCGAGACAGACATAAGAAGCAGGCATAGCCCGGCCTCACTCTCTGCCACCTACATTCCCTTATAACAAGACTGCACACGGCTTACTGTGTTAATCCTTATTTGCAGAACGTTATTTGCCATCAGTTGGCTGTAAGAACTTCGGTATTTGTTTCATTGAGTTTATGTTTTTATGTGCTTCGATTTTGGCACAGAAATCTCGGTCCCTAAAGGTCTCCTTTCGAAATATATTTACTTAAGCAGTTTTCACGTCTAAATGTAGCCATGTTTCATTTTTAAGCTTGGGGGGGGGGGGGAAGGAGGGTTGGCACATTAATATGTAATAGTATAAAAATATAGTATTATGAACACTTATTTTTAAGTAAATATAGAGTTGGACGAGGTTTAAACTGGATGATGGAAGGGCTTTACAGTATTATTTAATTGTTTTATTATGCAACGTTATGGGCAGCTGATTACCAACATGTTTACGCTAGCAAGGTGGTAGAACTACGATGAATTTTTAACAGTATCGTTTAGGATATTTCTCTCACCACGACAAAAAGTAATGGGCGAAAATTACTGAGCATTTAAACTTTTTAAATTTGTTTATTTTCAAATTATCTTTTAAAATTGAATCTTCATTTCTAAACTTTTCATTTAAAAATTGTTTTGTCAACTTTGATACATATGTTTAAATGTTGATGTTGTTTGTCCTTCCCATACGGAGAGGACCAAGGCAATTCTCCATTTGAGTAGTAACCTTGACTTGAGCTGTATTTTGTTTAAAGTGAGGGAGAGTGACTCAGTTCGTCAGCCTCAATCTCTCGTCTTTGCCTATTTGATCCAATGGCAAGAGGTAGTCCATTCGCCTGGAAATAGCCCAGGATGCAGTAGATGACCAGCAGTCTGTGTGTTTCACTTTGCTCTTTAAGCGTTCTACGTCGCAGGAGTTGTCGGAAATTTCATAGTGTCGACGTCACATCGACCACGGGACTGCACCCCTGGGTTTGCCCTCCAAGGTTAACGAACCCCATCCACCCGGGATTCATATAATATAAACACCAGTTGATACACCCGAGCTTCATGACGGGGATGAGGGGGTGGCATTGGAATTATTGATGAAACGTATAATTCCTCAGTAGAATGGTGTTTCACTAGCTTCACTCTATGGACACAAAGCGAGAACCGCTTTTATTTTAAAAAAAAAAAAAAAAAAAAAAAAAAAAAAAAAAAATTAACTACTGTTAAATAAGAAAACAAGTAGCATATTGCATTTAAGGTTATTTAAAAAAAAAAAAAATCAACTGATCTTTGCCTATAATGTGGGATTTGTATACCTATTTATGAATTTTGTATGCCTCTTCAGAACTCTTGCATACCTTTCCATGACTTTTTGTATGCTTGTTCAGGTTTCTCTCCTTTTAAGGTAATTTTCTTCTGTCAGTTGGGTAAATGTTGGCAATAGAATAACGATTTTCCTAGGTGTGTGTGCGGGGGGTGGGGGGGGGGTGGGGGAGAGGGCTTCTACCTTTGATCTTTTAAAAAACCATTTATTCATGTAATGACCTTCCTTTTTTTTTTTAATACTTTTTGTATGCTTGTTCAGGTTTCTCTCCTTTTAAGGTAATTTTCTTCTGTCAGTTGGGTAAATGTTGGCAATAGAATAACGATTTTCCTAGGTGTGTGTGCGGGGGGTGGGGGGGGGTGGGGGAGAGCGCTTCTACCTCTGATCTATTAAAAAAACATTTATTCATGTAATGCACTTCCATTTTTTTTTTAAATACAAAAAAGCAGAAACTGGGCGTTTTATTTTCAAAACCTGGTGTGCACAGCATTGCCCGATGAGCTTGAACAGCATTGCCCGATGAGCGTGCACAGCATTGCCCGATGAGCTTGAACAGCATTGCCCGATGAGCGTGCACAGCATTGCCCGATGAGCTTGCACAGCATTGTCCGATGAGCTTGCACAGCATTGCCCGATGAGCGTGCACAGCATTGCCCGATGAGCGTGCACAGCATTGCCCGATGAGCGTGCACAGCATTGTCCGATGAGCGTGCACAGCATTGCCCGATGAGCGTGCACAGCAT
>CAXITT010000600.1:401672-418869 GCA_964033795.1 Lymnaea stagnalis | reverse complement strand
CCCCCCCCCCCCCCCCCCCCAAAGGCCTCCATGTTTCAATCGCTAGTCCAAACATCTAAATCTCCATTTGTCGTAACCCATTCATGCCTTACGGCAGCGGCTCTCAACCTGTGGGTCGCGACCCCTTTGGGGGGTCGCACGACCCTTTCCCAGGGGTCGCATAAGACCACCGGAAAACACATATACTTTACAGTTATACGGTATCAACGAAAATAATTTTGTGGTTGGGAGTCGCCACAACATGAGGAACTGTATTAATGGGTCGCGGCATTAGAAAGGTTGAGAACCACTGCTCTACGGCGAGACCGGAGAAGCTTACCGGGCAAGAAGTGCGTTCGATTTTTTTTTCAAAAGTTACAATAAGCCAACGGTTCTCATTTCTTCGTTCCAATATTTTTATTAAAAAAAATGATTATTTCATTTAAATGTTAAAATGCAGAGATAATTTAAAAAAAAAAACAGAACAACACAAACACATAATTGTTTCGTAGAGTCTGTTTCATAAATAATATTGCTTCTGCATGTTTTATCAAATAATCTTTCATTGTTTGAGAACCATTCATCTGAAATTTAAACGCATCAAAGCAGGAACTCGATATGCAATTACATGGAGTTTACACGCATGAGGTTTAGTTTTAGCTAGGGATAATTAAATTCGCCAAAGTGATTCATATACTTCACGTAATAACCCCCCCCCCCTTTCCCCAAATCCAAAAGAATCAAAAGCTCAGATTCAATTACCATTTGAAAAAAAAAGTGATATAAGTACAATTCTTAGCTAGGTATAATTAAATTCGCCAAAGTGATTCCTATACTTCACGTAATAACCCCCCCCCCCTTTCCCCAAATCCAAAAGAATCAAAAGCTCAGATTCAATTACCATTTGAAAAAAAAAGTGATATAAGTACAATTCTTTAATTTCATGAGATTATGTGTACCTATCAACTTACCAAACTGCATGCATGTCCGTCTGACTGTCCATCAATCCATCCATTCAGCCATCCATATATCCATTCAACCACCCATCCACCCATTCAATAATTCTTTCGTCGATCCATATAATCCATTCACCCATCAGTCCAGTCATCCATCATTCATGAATCCATCCAATACAAATACCTAATCTCCCCCTCCTAAACCCCCCTTTGCCGACTTATCGTTGTACATGTATTATTTAAAGCTGGCAAAACCTAATGAAAATAGGCATACACATAAATCTGATGCCCTAACGTAACCTCAGATATTTAACCATGTCCAGCAGCAGCGACTCGATCAGTTAATACAATTGTAAGCTTTCAGCTGGCAGAATATTTGATACTTTCCATAATTTCCCGCCATCTCACTAAACCTTTTCACATCCCAAAGACTTTCCATGGACCCGGGTCCGGGCATTTCCCATGGCTCGAAATGCGTCTCTTCCACCCGACTCAATCTCAGGAAAACGTCTCTCCCAAAACATCTCACAACATCCTTCATTGTGACCGACATCTCACCACTTATGACCAAAAAAAAACAACATCCTACGACTACTATAAGGAAAAGCCCGATTTAATCGATAGCAAGCCAACAAAATCCAGTCATTGTTTTAAACGGAAATTAAAACATTTTGTTTTATTTTAAGAGACAAAAATAAAAGTCATTGGCATTGCTGCCCCATTCCGTTCCAAAAAGAACCGCCCCTTCGCCGCCCCCCCCCACCCCCATTTTTTCGTGGGGTTCAATAATTCATACATTTTATTTTCACGGATCAATCAATTTGTCACCAAAACTAATATGTGTCTGCCCAGCAGGCGCCACGGTGTTTTAACACAGACACACACACTTTTTTCTTTCTATCTTTTTCAATTGAAAATTTAAAGTTAGCTTACCATCACTTTGTATGTGTATCTATGTAAACACAGTAGCTAAATCTATGCAAATAAAGCCACCTTTATACACAGTAGTTAAATCTATGTAAATAAAGGTCACCTTAAACTCAGTACGTAAATCTATGCAAGTAAGGCCACATTTTACTTAATAGTTAGATTAATGTAAATAAAGCCTTCCTATACTTGGTGTTAAAGTTAACCATTAAATGTAGGATCCTATCCTCAGAATTATTTTCGCAATCCAGACCTTCTCGCTAACATTATTTGCATGATATGGTCTACATGGAGCTGAAAATAAAATAAACGTGAAATATGCACACACACACACACAAAGTTTGGGAACCTGTGAATTAGATGACCTACATTTGACCGCTTATCATCGCTTATCAGAATGTCACCCAATCTGAACTTGGAGTTAGGATTAATGTTACTGTCGATAGTTTTACAATGATCGGCTTTCAATTAGCACTGTTTTCGTTCAAAGACATGGCTGTGTTGTAGCCTTGATGTTGAATGTAGCCAGTAAATAATAGAAACCGAGGTAACATGAGAAGATGTTTGTGGGAGTTTATCGCTAGAGAAATGAACAAATAACAATTGAAAGGACCCGTGTTAAGTAAAATGAAGACATCAGGAAAACATTTGAAATGTGATCCTATTGATTGGAATAAAGGGTTAGCCGTAACACATTGTGGTTTAATAGGCAGATGAGAGAGATAGAAAGAGAGAGAGAGAGAGATGAGAGAGAGCCATAAGTTTATGAGAACGAAAGGGAAGAACGAGAGAAAATGAGAAAGAGAACAAGAGAGAGACAATTATAGAGTGGCAATGAGAGAGATACGAGAGAGAGAGAGAGAGAGAGAGAGAGAGAGAGAGAAAGAGAGAGAATGAGAGAAAGGCAATAAGAGAGAGACAATAAGAGAGAGACAGTGAGAGAAAGACATTAAGAGAGTTAAGTTGTAATGAGAAAGGGGAGAGGGGGATAAAAAGAGAGAATTAGCAAGTATTTAAGAATGAAAATGCTATACTTTGAGTGAGAACAAGAGCTGAGGAGAAAGAGAGAGGAGTGTGGTGGTGGTAAGATACAAACCTTAGGATGAATTATATGCGTAAGCACCAAGTGTAATCAGTAGTCGTATCAATGTATTTCTTTTAAACTGCGTCACGTTGAGTCTTGTGACTTGTCTTAACACCAGAGCCTAGAGATCTCATTGAGAAAATGGCTTTAACTAGGGCAGACCACTGAAATTAACTCTAAAATTACGTCATCTTCAACTCCAATGCCATCTCGCCGAATTGCCGACCAAGTCGCTACAGCAAATTTATCACACAAAGTTTTATAGGTATATAACGCTGTGTTCGATACGGGCGAAAAATACAATTCCCAGAAGTTAGCACTGATTGGGCTTCTTATAAGCTGCGTTACTTGGATGCATGTTTTGTCAAGTAACTTTGGTAAATGAGAGGTTTGGTGGGTTAATTCAAGTTTGTGTATATAACGTATACTCATATATGTCTTATATACTTTTAATATCTTTACCGAATAAACAATACAAAGCATCTGTAAAATTCTTTAAATACTTTGATGTATTCACTCTTATTATTTCGAAAAAAAAATGATATTGTATTATGGGGTAGTTGAATGCAATGAAAAGTATTATTCTATTTTTGGTTGACTAGAATCGTCTTGTGGATCAAGCTCCGAGACCACTGTTTGCTATCGAATCGTTCACATTTTAAAATTTAATTAGATCTTTTTGGTTCAATGTTTCAGTAAGAGTTTTTGTGTGTACTCCGCTCTTCTGGAAAAAAAAAACTCAATTTGACTGAAGTCGTTAAATTGATTGATTGATTGATTGATTGATTGATAGATTGATTGATTGATTGATTGATTGATTAAATCCAACATGCGCGTCTGAAAACAAATCTAGTATCGTTCATGAAATACTATATAATCATTGTGACACCAGGTAGAGACGGTAGGTAGCGCTAGTCTCAATCATCAGATTTCTTGATTCTCACGAGATTATCACGAATTCAACCTTTAGTACAGTATCAAGTTCTTGGACTCCTGTTTTTTGTGGGGTTTTTTTGGTTTTTGGGGGGGGGGGTTCTTTTATTTACTTATGTTTAATGTTTGAGCGAATTCAACACTTAAAGAAAGGAACGCCCATGGCAACATACTCTTGTAAACCTACCTACCTTTAGTACAGTATCAAGTTCTTGGACTCCTGTTTTTTGTGGGGTTTTTTGGTTTTTTGGGGGGGGGGGTTCTTTTATTTACTTACGTTTAATGCTTGAGCGAATTCAACACTTAAAGAAAGGAACGCCCATGGCAACATACTCTTGTAAACCTACCATAATAATTGTGGTCAGCTGGATGGGGAGTGCTTCTTTCCCAGGGGGACTCAAATGTCGACCTTGTCTCACAGTTCATTTTACCGTCTAGCACACGGATGACAGTTATCTCTTGGCCTTGTTGAAATACAACTGTCACCTTTCAATAGTCAGGTTTCCTTTTTCCCTTTATCTGTTCTAAAATTGAACCGTTTTATCAATTTATTCCTGAACAACAACAAAATGTAATGGTGGGGGGGCGAGAGAGGGGGGGGGTGCCAAATGTTGTCCTCGAATTATAGGGCGGAGTAAAAATGATTTAAAACGAAATGAATGTTCCATCTAAAACAAGGGTCTGAGCTCGCGCCCTGCTGGCCGATACCTGAAAGCAAAGTTTAGTTTTATTGCGACCCGCGCGTTTCCCCATTCTCATAATATCTTTAATGTGACCCTCCAGGACGGTCTCATCCGAATCTGACCGACTAGTCTAATTCTGATTTGTTTTATGTTTGTATATGTTTGGACGTTGATTATAATTGCAAAAGCCGTTTTAAAATCGGAGAATTTTTATTTTTATTTTATAGCATTTTATGAGACAAACATGGCCAAAGCTTGGTCACTTTTAAAAATAGGGTTGGTCAAAAAGGCCTTTTCTACGATTTAAAAAAAAAAAAATCATAATTCTTTCTCCCTACAATAGCATCTTCCTTCGCCTCGATAATTCATAAATGTTGCCAGCTCCTGTTTTCTGTTTGAACACGTTTTAGTTTTAAAATATGCAGTTGGAATCACCATAGTTTTATTTTTATTTTATGCCTTTGCGTCTTTGCTTACCAGAAGCATACTTTTTTCATAGCATTTATTAGCTGGATAGTTTTACTTTAGATCACCGAGAATTTTATTCCCTTGCTAATTAAGGATATTATGCCGTAATCAATGATACACAATGTGACGGCAGGGTCTACTTGTGGAGTTTAGGGGTGACTGGATGACGGCCGGGTCTACTTGTGGAGTTTAGGGGTGACGGGATGACGGCCGGGTCTACTTGTGGAGTTTAGAGGTGACGGGATGACGGCCGGGTCTACTTGTGGAGTTTAGGGGTGACGGATGACGGCCGGGTCTACTTGTGGAGTTTAGGGGTGACGGGATGCTCAATATTTGAGTTTCAATGTCTTGTTGACCCAATGTTAGGAACAAACAAGCAGAAGTGTGTGCAGTGATTTTTTATTTATTTAGTCAAAATTAATGTAGATTTATTTGATTTAACTAAAAAGGTAGAAAAATGTTTGTTGATCAAATTCAGCCAAAAGGTCATTGCTACCAACCGTCTTTTTTTAAACTCTAGCTTAAAACTGGCTTTGTTGACATACGACTGAAACCATTGTGGAGGGTCACAACGTACATTATTATTTCAAGTTATCGAGCAATATATATTTCATACGTCAGAAATTGCGTCATAATTCAGGAACTCACTCACTGACTACTGCAGCCTAATTTATGATGTTGCTTTCTAAATCTCCCCTAAGTGCAAAAATTTTCATGACATGCGATTCGAGAGTATTACCGAGTGGAGGGAAAACAATTTTTGTTAAACAGTGCCAACACATTTTTGTTGCATATGTTTCTCAAAAGCTGCTGTGAAGAAAAAAAAGGTTGGCGATGAGCACAGAAAATTCCAGGAGAAGTGGGAGACGGACTACTGTTAAGCACAGGGGCAGTCCGACGCGTCTTATATGCACCGAGAAAGTTGCGGTGCTCAAGGAGTACAACATCAGACGTCATTATGTAACTAGACATGCTGAGGAGTATGCAAAATACCAGGGAGATGAGAGAGAGGCCTGGGTCTCTAAACTTAAAGCATGTCTACTGGAACAGCATTATTTTTTTCAAGAAAGCAAACAAAGAAGTGATGCAGCAGTTGAAGCTAGTTATGTGGTGAGTGAGATGATTGCTAAGGCAGGAAATTCATTCAAAGAAGGCGAGTCCATCACAAATTGCATCTTACAAGCTGCAAGTATAGTCTGTTTGGAAAATAAGATTTGGCTTAGCAACGTCAGTCTTTCAGCCAACACAGTGGCAGAGCACATTTCTGAGCTGACATGTAACATTTACGATCAACTTTATGAGAAAGGTAAACATTTCCATGCATAACCAGTCACTCTTGATGAGAGCACAGTCGTTATTGACATTGCACAGCTCGCAATATATGGCCGCGGTGTTGATGCTAATTTTAAAGTGATGGAGGAGTTGCTCAAAGTGATTCCAATGCATGGCCAGACCACTGGTCGGGAGATATTCCGTCAGCTGTGTGATGCCATTGTGGATGCCGGTAAACCGTGAAAAAATATTGCAGAAATAAAAACCGACGGAGCGCCATCAATGACAGGGAAAACAAAAGGACTCGTGGCACGTGGTCAAAGAAAACTGGAAGAGTAGGGTGTGGAAGAGGTCATTGCTCTACACTGTATAATCCATCAGCGGGCCCTTTACAGCAAATGCCTGAAGTTTGACAATGTGATGTCTGACGTTGTGAAATGCATCAACCATATCAGATCCAGGGGCTTGAAGCACCAGCTGTTCCGTGCCTTTTTAGAGGAAATAGAGTCAGCGTATGAGGATGTTATCTACTTCACCGAGGTACGTTGGCTTAGTAGGGAAAACGTCTAGAAATTGTTTTTATTTCGTTAAAGCAGAGTTCAAAGCCTTCATGGAAAAGGATGGGGCTGTTGTTCCTGTACTAAGTGATTCCTAATGGCTCATGGGCTTGGCTTTTCTTGTTGACAATAAACAGGTGCTGAATGTACTCAACAAGAAGTTACAAGGCCAGAGGCAACTTGTCAGTGTTGCCTATGACAATGTCAGGGCATTCTGCTCAAAACTAGCTTTCTCAGAGAAACCTACGCCATTTTCCAACATGCAAAGTACTCATGGACTCGGGCACAACATTCAGTAGTAATTATACTGATGCCCTTACAAAGCTACGGGGATAATTTGATCACAGGTTTCAAGACTGCAAAACACACAGAACCACTAGTCACATTTTTTGCTGACCCTTTCTCCTTCAATGGGGAGGACGCCAACACCCTCTTTCTTGCGCTTCAAATGGAGCTGATTGATCTTCAGAGCAATTCTGAACTGAAGGCTACGTTCAGGGAGGTGAATGGAAAAACAGACGAGCATGGAAAATTTATGAGAGCATTTCCCTCCACCTTCCCTGAGATTTCCAGGTTGTTCATGCGTGTCATGTGCCTTTTTTGGGGGGGAGTACCTTTCAATGTGAAACGCTCTTTTCCTCAATGACCTTTAGCAAGTCAAAGTTAAGTACCAAACTTACCGATGATCATCTTCAAGATATACTGAGGGTCTCTCTTGCTTATTCATATAAGCCAAATGTTTCTCAGCTGTGCAAGAAGAAGCACTGCTAGGTATCTGGCAACAAGGAGTAGGAGGAAGAAAGTGAAGCCCAGTTCTTGAGAATCCTTAATTATTTTAAATGTTATTAATAAATGTTGAGCACATTGTAACAGTTGTACTTTACTGAATTGGTATTCGCTTTTTTAAGGAATACTTTGTGCGGCCCAGCCTCACTCAGACTCTATCTCCTGCGGCCAACCCTCACTCAGACTCTTATCTCCTGCGGCCAACCCTCATTCAGACTCTATCTCCTGCGGCCAACCCTCACTCAGACTCTATCTCCTGTGGCCAACCCTCACTCAGACTCTATCTCCTGCGGCCAACCCTCACTCAGACTCTATCTCCTGCGGCCAACCCTCACTCAGACTCTATCTCCTGCGGCCAACCCTCACTCAGACTCTATCTCCTGCGGCCAACACTCACTCAGACTCTATCTCCTGCGGCCCCCGGGTAATTTGAGTTTGAGCCCCTGGTCTAAAACAAAGATGCTGATAAAATATCAGAAAAACACATTGAACAAACAAAAAACGTTGCAATACTTCATCAATTTGCACGTCATTTTTAAGCATTTTAATTTTTACTGACATTTAAAAAATTGCCAGATTGTCATTTTTGTTTAAGAATATTTTCTATGCCAACACGAAAGTTAAAAAAAAAAAAAAATCAGACCAAACATCTGTTGTTGATATTTTGCAATTTCTTTTGATTTAAATACTGTTTCTTTCTTTTTTTAAAACACTAAATATTGCAATTTTGTCGAGTTAAAAAATAAAGTTATGCGTTTTAATAAAACCTTATTGAAATGTGTAGGCATTGACTTAAAAATATTATTGTAATTTCCAACAGATGTCCATATCGTCTGAACGTCCTCCACCGTTGAGGGGCCCCGGGGTGGGGGTGGGTATTGGGGGTGGGGGGGTTGCGTTCTCGTTAACAAAGGAAGTAATTAGTTCGTGGGTGTGTGTGGGGGGGGGGGGAATTTTCGTGAAACTTGAATCTGAAACTCCTTATCATAAAAGGAATTGATTTAAACTGCTTAGGTGAGGAGTTGGCGCAAGCTGTTGTCGCGATCAGGGCAGTTATACTCAAGATCTTTGGATAAATCTAGTGGTGTCCTATGTGTGTGCTGTGACTCCGGAGCTCGATAGCTGTGCCGTTTATTATTGTAAATAATATGCAAGCGATCCTCAGCTGACTAGAAAGACATAGTAAATATAGAGTAAGGATAGTACCGTACTATGGAGTCAACGTGTGTCATGTTGCTGTAAAGCGATATGTAATTTATGGATTTTTAGTATCATTGTATACTTCATAAAAAAATCTTATCGCACTACTTAAACAGAGATTGTGAACAAACGTATGTTGGCATTCCCAACAACTTTTGATTTCGGAGAATACTGTGTTAACCTCTGATATACCAGCTCGGCTTTATCATTAATGTTTATCACATATAGTCTACTTAATTTACCAGGTATTTTCATGATTATTACAATACTTCTGGTTGTTCTTGTCAATTTTATTTACATCGAAATTAAAACGAATCGAGCTTTATTTCATGCAGTTATTTAAGGCGTCTCAAAGAAAATGCAGATGTGCAAATAGTCTACACGATAGGGCTTAATTGGGTGCAGTTTTTTGTACACTTGGTCCGGGTATTTCAAGAAAATATTCGATGGTCCAAATGTTAGCCAATCAGCTCGAATTAAAAGATCGAATAACAAACAATAAATGAAAAAGTAAGCCAGTGCGCAGTGATTAGGCTTGCCATCAAAAGTTTGATCATATGATTACCGCCCCTCTGTTCCCCGGGAAAATCCCATGGTAAAGGAATGAAACGAAAGCAAGGGAAATTGTATTGTGTTGCTAGTTTGTTGGTAGCTCTATCCAAACAGGCATTAATGGCCTCAGTGTGGTCAATGTACCGTAAGACTAAAAGATATAAACACATTCAATTGATCCCAAATCTTGCCAGAATTTCTCAGTTTGCTGTGATCCTTTTCGCATTAAAAAAAAAGAAGGAATTAAAAATTATTTTTTAATAGGTTTTACTTTCAGACTTATCTAGTAATTTATGTAGGTGATACTTATTTATTACATATATATTTGTGTAAAAGAGTCTGATTTTTATTTATGTTATAATCTTCCTGTCCCTTTCCACCAGTGAGTTTTTGGTTCCATTTACTGATATTTTGGGAATGTTAGTCTATCATAACAATTAAATGGACTTAAATAATTCGGTTAATAAGAAGTTTTGCTGTGACCTTTTTCTGTGACTTTCTTCTGTGACTTTCTTCTGTAACTTTCTTCTGTGCCTTTCTTCTGTGCCTTTCTTCTGTGCCTTTCTTCTGTGCCTTTCTTCTGTGACTTTCTTCTGTGCCTTTCTTCTGTAACTTTCTTCTGTGCCTTTCTTCTGTGACTTTCTTCTGTGACTTTCTTCTGTGCCTTTCTTCTGTGCCTTTCTTCTGTGACTTTCTTCTGTGACTTTCTCCTGTAACTTTCTTCTGTGCCTTTCTTCTGTAACTTTCTTCTGTAACTTTCTTCTGTGACTTTCGTCTGTGACTTTCTTCTGTGACTTTCTTCTGTAACTTTCTTCAGTGACTTTCTCCTGTGACTTTCTTCTGTGACTTTCTTCTGTAACTTTCTCCTGTGACTTTCTTCTGTGACGTTCTTCTGTGCCTTTCTTCTGTAACTTTCTTCTGTAACTTTCTTCTGTGACTTTCTTCTGTGCCTTTCTTCTGTGACTTTCTTCTGTGACTTTCTTCTGTGCCTTTCTTCTGTAACTTTCTTCTGTAACTTTCTTCTGTGCCTTTCTTCTGTGACTTTCTTCTGTAACTTTCTTCTGTGCCTTTCTTCTGTGCCTTTCTTCTGTAACTTTCTTCTGTAACTTTCTTCTGTAACTTTCTTCTGTGCCTTTCTTCTGTGACTTTCTTCTGTAACTTTCTTCTGTAACTTTCTTCTGTAACTTTCTTCTGTGCCTTTCTTCTGTGACTTTCTTCTGTAACTTTCTTCTGTGCCTTTCTTCTGTGCCTTTCTTCTGTAACTTTCTTCTGTAACTTTCTTCTGTGACTTTCTTCTGTGCCTTTCTTCTGTAACTTTCTTCTGTGACTTTCTCCTGTGACTTTCTTCTGTGCCTTTCTTCTGTAACTTTCTTCTGTAACTTTCTTCTGTGACTTTCTTCTGTGACTTTCATCTGTAACTTTCTTCTGTAACTTTCTTCAGTGACTTTCTTCTGTGCCTTTCTTCTGTAACTTTCTTCTGTAACTTTCTCCTGTAACTTTCTTCTGTGACTTTCTTCTGTGCCTTTCATCTGTAACTTTCTTCTGTAACTTTCTTCTGTAACTTTCTTCTGTAACTTTCTTCTGTAACTTTCTTCTGTGATTTTTTTTTGACTTTCTTCTGTGACTTTCTTCTGTGATTTTTTTCTGTGACTTTCTTCTGTGCCTTCCCCCCCCCCTCCATTGCCGTTACCGTAACGTCATTCTTGTGTTTCAGCTTGTTTAACGCCAGGACCACGTGATGATGATGATGAGGATGATGATGCAAACCATTGTCGTCTTGGTGACCGTTTGCCTTGTGGCGTCATGGGCGCAGCAGCAGTACGTGATCATGACCCCCGGCGTCTGTCCAGACCCCCCTACACAGTCAAACTTTGATATCAAGCGGGTGAGCAGACCTCACGAGTGGTGACCAAGTGGACAGTAAGACAGACATTGTGGTGACCAAGTGGACAGTAAGACAGACATTGTGGTGACCAAGTGGACAGTAAGACAGACATTGTGGTGACCAAGTGGACAGTAAGACAGACATTGTGGTGACCAAGTGGACAGTAAGACAGACTTTGGACTGACATTGTGTACCGTAAGACAGACATTGTGGTGACCAAGTGGACAGTAAGACAGACTTTGGACTGACATTGTGTACCGTAAGACAGACATTGTGGTGACCAAGTGGACAGTAAGACAGACTTTGGACTGACATTGTGTACCGTAAGACAGACATTGTGGTGACCAAGTGGACAGTAAGACAGACTTTGGACTGACATTGTGTACCGTAAGACAGACATTGTGGTGACCAAGTGGACAGTAAGACAGACTTTGGACTGACATTGTGTACCGTAAGACAGACATTGTGGTGACCAAGTGGACAGTAAGACAGACTTTGGACTGACATTGTGTACCGTAAGACAGACATTGTGGTGACCAAGTGGACAGTAAGACAGACTTTGGACTGACATTGTGTACCGTAAGACAGACATTGTGGTGACCAAGTGGACAGTAAGACAGACTTTGGACTGACATTGTGTACCGTAAGACAGACATTGTGGTGACCAAGTGGACAGTAAGACAGACTTTGGACTGACATTGTGTACCGTAAGACAGACATTGTGGTGACCAAGTGGACAGTAAGACAGACTTTGGACTGACATTGTGTACCGTAAGACAGACATTGTGGTGACCAAGTGGACAGTAAGACAGACTTTGGACTGACATTGTGTACCGTAAGACAGACATTGTGGTGACCAAGTGGACAGTAAGACAGACTTTGGAGTGATATTGTGTACCGTAAGACAGACATTATGGTGACCAAGTAGACAGTAAGACAGACTTTGGTGTGACATTGTGTACCGTAAGACAGACATTGTGGTGACCAAGTGGACAGTAAGACAGACTTTGGAGTGACATTGTGTAACGTAAGACAGACATTGTGGTGACCAAGTGGACCGTAAGACAGACTTTGGGGTGACATAGTGTACCGTAAGATAGACATTGTGGTGACTAAGTGGACAGTAAGACAGACTTTGGTGCGACATAGTGTACCGTAAGACAGACAGTGTGGTGACCAAGTGGACCGTAGGACAGACTTTGGTGCGACATAGTGTACCGAAAAACAGACATTGTGGTGTCCAAGTGGACCGTAAGACAGACTTTGGTGCAACTTAGTGTACCGTAAGACAGATATTGTGGTGACCACGTGGACAGTAAGACAGACTTTGGTGCGACATAGTGTACCGTGAGACAGACATTGTGTTGACCAAGTGGACCGTAAGACAGACTTTGGTGCGACATAGTGTACCGTAAGACAGACATGGTAGTGACCAAGTGGACCGTAAGACAGACTTTGGTGCGACATAGTGTACCGTAAGACAGACAGTGTGGTGACCAAGTGGACCATAAGACATACTTTGTTGCGACATAGTGTACCGTAAGATAGACATTGTCGTGACCAAGTGGACAGTTAGACAGACTTTGGTGCGACATAGTGTACCGTAAGATAGACATTGTGGTGACCAAGTGGACAGTAAGACAGACTTTGGTGCGACATAGTGTACTGAAAGACAGACAGTGTGGTGACCAAGCGGACCGTAGGACAGACTTTGATGCGACATAGTGTACCGAAAGACAGACATTGTGGTGTCCAAGTTGACCGTAAGACAGACTTTGATGCAACATAGTGTACCGTAAGACAGATATTGTGGTGACCACGTGGACATTTAGACAGACTTTGGTGCGACATAGTGTACCGTAAGACAGACATTGTGGTGACCATGTGGACTGTAAGACAGACTTTGGTGCGACATAGTGTACCGTAAGACAGACATGGTAGTGACCAAGTGGACTGTAAGACAGACTTTGTTGCGACATAGTGTACCGTAAGACAGACATGGTAGTGACCAAGTGGACCGTAAGACAGACTTTGGTGCGACATAGTGTACCGTAAGACAGACAGTGTGGTGACCAAGTGGACCATAAGACATACTTTGGTGCGACATAGTGTACCGTAAGATAGACATTGTCGTGACCAAGTGGACAGTAAGACAGACTTTGTTGCGATATAGTGTACCGTAAGACAGACAGTGTTGTGACCAAGTGGCCCGTAAGAACGTCTTTGGGGCGACATTGTGTACCGTAAGACAGACATTGTGGTGACCAAGTGGACCGTAAGAAATACTTTGTGGTGAAGTGTGTACCGTAAGTAGAGACCGACCGAATTTCAGCTTCGGCTTCGGTTTCGGCGCCGAAAGTGGCAATTTTATCACTTTCGGCCAAGTTTCGGTTTCGGCCGAAACTGAAAAGTTAACTTTCGGCTTAATTTCGGTTTCGGCCAAAAAAGAAAAGTTAACTTTCAGCTTTTCTTCGGTTTCGGCGATGGCCGAAAGTGACTCAGGTTTTCGGTCATCTATTACTCAGCGAAAACGATATTTAACAACAAACTAAGCGACATTTAAGAACAAATTAAGCGATCTTTGAGAACAAACTAAACGATATTTATTAACAAACTAAGCGAGATTTAAGAACAAACTAAACGATCTTTAATAACAAACTAAACGATCTTAAAGAACAAACTAAACGATTTTTAAGACCGAACTAAATGATCTTTAAGAACAAAACAAATGATCTTTAATAGTAAATTAATGATTTATAAGAATAAACTAAGCTATCTTTAACAGAAAACTAAATGCTCTTTAGGAACAAACTAAAAGATCTTTAAGAACAAACTAATCGAACTTAAGGGAAAAAAACAATTATCTTTAAAAACAAACTAAGGGATCTTTATGAAAAAATTAAGCGATCTTTAATAACAAACTAAGCGATCTTTAACAACAAACTAAGCGATCTTTAACAACAAACTAAGTGATCTTTATGAACAAACTAAACGATCTTTAAGAAAAAATAAAGCGATAATTAACAAAAACTGGACGATCTTTAACAAAAAACTAAGCGATCTTTGAGAACAAAATAAACGATCTTTAACAACAACTAAGGGATATTTTCGAACAAACTAAGCGATCAATAACAAGCAACTAACGATCTTTAACAACAAACTAAACCATCATTAAAAACAATTAAAGCGACCTTTCAGAACAATTTAAGCGCTCTTTTAGAACCATATCAGAACAACAATTTTTAGAGACACGGTTTAAAAAAATATTTTGCATTAATTTTGCCCCCCCCCCACCCCATTTTTGCCAAATTTTCTCCTACCATACTAATTTTAAAAAAAAATGTAAAGCAATTTAAATTAATTTTATATTAAAATGGTAAAATCCAAAGTATTCATTAGATCAAGGTCCCAAACTCAAATCATCAGGGGGCCGCAGGAGGTTGTGTCTGAATGAGAGTGGGCCGCATCAAGTAATCCACAAAAAAAGCGATTATAACTATTACAATCTGCTCAACCTTTATAAATAACAATAAAATCTTTAAGGGTTCTCAAGAACTAGGATTCACTTTCAACTACCTACTCACTGTTACATACAAAAATATGTAGAAACATTTTTTTTTAAAATTTAGAATAAGATTAGTCGGTGATATTCGACTGAAACCATCGCGGAGAGTCACGTTATAGATATGAGAATGGGGGAAACGGGCCGGCGCATTTACACTAAACTTTTCTGTCATGTAGCGGGCCGCAAAATATCGTCTAACGGGTCACAAATGGCTCGCGGGCCGCGAGTTTGAGAACCCTATATTAGATGTTTAGTTTATTAATATTCACGGTTATCCCATTTTCTATAAAAAGTATGTACATATTTATACTTTCCCACATCATTTTTCGATGTATGCAGAATGTATGCGGGAACGAATTTCAAAATATCTTAATATTTCATTTTCGGTTTCGGCTTCGGTTTCGGCCGAAATTCATTTTTAACCTTCGGCCTTTTTACGGTTTCGGCCGAAAGTCATTTTTAAACTTTCGGTGTTTTTTCGGTTTCGGTCAAAAGTCATTTTAAACTTTCGGCTTATTTTCGGCTTCGGCCGAAATCAGAAAATCACTTTCGGTCGGCCTCTAACCGTAAGATGGAATTTGGGGGGACAATGTGTACTGTAAGACGGATTTGTGGGGACAATGTGTACAGTAAGAAGGATTTTTCGTGAAAATGTGTACCGTAAGACGGAGATTGTGGAGACAAAGAGTACAGTAACACCGACTTTGGCGACATCTACGTCTTCTACTCTATGTTGTGCACTTATTTTGTGTTCTGTACGCATCTCACAGTATGTGGTGCTCTGCATGTTGTGCGCAATCTTTTAGCTCGTTGTATGTAATGTCATTTATGTTTGGGCACTGCATCTAGTGCACTGAATGTTGCTCAGTATCTAGTTCACTAAATGTATTGCACTGTATCCAGTGAACTAAATATGCGGGCATTGCATCTAGTGCACTGAATGTTTTGCAGTGTGTCTACTGCACTGAAAGTAGTTCGATGAATATAGCGAACTCGATGAAACAATGTGGCAAGCCACGCTAAACTCAGATCTTAAGCTATCCTTTTCTTTTGCTTAATCCATTCGAATTTAATTCCTGGGAATTAATCCATTTAAAAAAAAAATATTTTGAAACTCAAACTTATTTTTTTTTTTGTTTGAAGTGTTTTAGTTTAAAAGCAGATTTTTATTCGACCCGAGCATTAGTCTACAGATTTGACTTTAGTTACCAGGTAGTATTAGTCCACAGATTCGAATTTTGTTACCATGTAGTATTAGTCCAAAAATTCGAATTTTGTTACCATGTAGTATTAGTCTACAGATTCGAATTTTATTACCATTTAGTATTAGTCCACAGATTCGAATTTTATTACCATTTAGTATTAGTCCACAGATTCGAATTTTATTACCATTTAGTATTAGTCCACAGATTCGAATTTTATTACCATGTAGTATTAGTCCACAGATTCGAATTTTGTTACCATGTAGTATTAGTCTACAGATTCGAATTTTATTACCATGTAGTATTAGTCCACAGATTCGAATTTTGTTACTATGTAGTATTAGTCCACAGATTCGAATTTTATTACCATGTAGTATTAGTCCACAGATTCGAATTTTGTTACCATGTAGTATTAGTCCACAGATTCGAATTTTATTACCATGTAGTATTAGTCGACAGATTCGAATTTTATTACCATGTAGTATTAGTCCACAGATTCGCCTTTTGTTACCATGTAGTATTAGTCTATAGATTCGAATTTTGTTACCATGTAGTATTAGTCCACAGATTCGAATTTTGTTACCATGTAGTATTAGACCACAGATTCGAATTTTATTACCATGTAGTATTAGTCCACAGATTCGCCTTTTGTTACCATGTAGTATTAGTCCACAGATTCGCCTTTTGTTACCATGTAGTATTAGTCTACAGATTCGCCTTTTGTTACCATGTAGTATTAGTCTACAGATTCGAATTTTGTTACCATGTAGTATTAGTCCACAGATTCGCCTTTTGTTACCATGTAGTATTAGTCTACAGATTCGAATTTTGTTACCATGTAGTATTAGTCCACAGATTCGAATTTTGTTACCATGTAGTATTAGTCCACAGATTCGCCTTTTGTTACCATGTAGTATTAGTCCACAGATTCGCCTTTTGTTACCATGTAGTATTAGTCCACAGATTCGAATTTTGTTACCATGTAGTATTAGTCCACAGATTCGAATTTTATTACCATGTAGTATTAGTCCACAGATTCGAATTTTATTACCATGTAGTATTAGTCCACAGATTCGAATTTTATTACCATGTAGTATTAGTCGACAGATTCGAATTTTATTACCATGTAGTATTAGTCCACAGATTCG
>CAXITT010000600.1:377225-397225 GCA_964033795.1 Lymnaea stagnalis | reverse complement strand
TCAAAACTACCGCCATAATCCAATACTAACACTGTGTTTCTCCTACTCCTTCATCCAGAGACAGCCATGATCCTGACCAGGGAGCCAAACGTGAAACCTAAGACCCTCGATTTTCTAAAGTACAACATGAAAAGTTGGGGCATAGACACCAAGTACTTCAACAAAATTTCAGCATTCAACTGCTGACCTTCTCTTGATTTTGCTTCAATGTATACGAGAGTTATATATAATGCCGCAGTGATGAAATGTTGCGCTCTTTACGCTATTATTTTTTTCAGTTGGGGAAATTCACGAAAAGTTTTATTTTATTTTACAAAGCTTCCAAAAAGTTGAAAACCTTATTCTCTGTTACAAATGTCTGAATGCTCTCATAAATGTGATATTGAAAAATGAAAAAAGTGTCTTTGTTGATCTTGGCATTTTTTCCCCTTTCCTTTAAAAAAAAAAAAAATGTGTTCTTTGATTTATATCTTAAAATGACAAATGTCAAAGGTATTGTCAAATCTGAATTGTCAAAAAAAAAATTTAAAAAAAAATTAACCTAAAAACTTAATATGGAACAATAATGTAACGAGTTACAATCAAGCGATTCATTCCATCTTTTATTGGGCCTACTATGATATCCAAAAATTGTTTTCATGTTTAAACAATAAGCCAAATGTTACGTGTTTGGTTTGGATTCCCTGCTAGCTAACTATACAATCATTTACATGTTGATCATGTTGTAAAATTACAAACATTCTGAAAACTTTTCCTATGAGACATTTGTTTAAAAACAATCCATCATAAAGTAAAGAATCTCAATATAAATAAGCATGCAAAGTTTCAATCAAAAAAAAAATTTAAAAAAAAATTAACCTAAAAACTTAATTTGAAAAAATATTTTAACAATTTACAATCAAGCAATTCATTCCATCTTTTATTGGACCTACAATAAAATCCAAAAATTTTTTTCATGTTTAAACAATAAGCAAAATTTAACTAGTTTGGTTTGAATTCCCTGCTAGCTAATTAAACAATCATTTACATTTTAATCATGTTTTAAAAAAAAAAAAAAAAAAAAAAAAAAAAACTTGTCCTATTTGTGTAACAATTTATCATTATTTAAAACTTGCTACAACTACACATGTGTAACAGGTAGAGTACAACTGAACATCAATAAATCATTTGCAATCCTATGAGTGATAACTGGTAAGTTATTAAAGATAAAATAGCCAATGGCAGTTCTTAGTTAAAGCGAGTTACCTAAGCTATTATATTAGGTACATTTTATTAAAGGTGCTACTAACAGAAATTACAGTAAAACACACCAATCCTGGACAACGGTTAACTATGGTCACCCTCATGGGCTTACTTGAACTTTTGGCTTACCTAGAACAACCGTATATTAACCTCTAGCCCAGTGTTTCTTTCAGACATTTTCCCCCGGGGGGGGGGGGGGGGTTTCGGTTTTGGGGGGGGGGGGGAGTGCCAGCTGGTAGTGGTCAGAGGCGTAGCTAAGGGGTGGAATATGGGGCATATGTCCCGTCCCGGCAGACTAGATGGGGGAACTAAAATGGGCTTTGATGGTTTAATGGAAAATAATTAGTTGTAACAAGTAGAGTACAACTGAACATCAATAAATCATTTGCAATCCTATGAGTGATAAATGGTAAGTTATTAAAGATAAAATAGCCAATGGCAGTTATAATTAACTAAGGGTGGGGAGGGGGGGCGTAAAAATAAATCACATTCCCTGACGCCAAACACTCTATCTACGCCCTTCCAGTTGCGTAGAAAGGGGGAGGGTGAGGTTGTTCACCCAGTTCTCACTTTTTCTTAATATGGATGTGCGGCATTTACGGACAACTTCACAGTTTGTGTCGTGAAAGGGAGTGCAGCAAAAACAGTAGGGCCCCCATGGTGACACTAATATTAGCTTTTCTGTTGTTCGTCCGTCGAAGATCGACTAGAACCATCGAGTCGTCCGGTGACTGATGACTCGCGCGGGTGACTTTTGTTTAAATAAAGTGAGGAAGAGTTGCGCGGCGTCAACCTCACTCTCTCGTCCGGGCCCACCATATCCAGTGGCAGGACTATACTTCAAGACACTCAGCGATTGGTACGGTTGCAGGAATTGTCCTTGTATGCGCCTTATGGGACTCCAACTCCGGGTTTGAATTCAGAGTTTCCTTCTCCTTAGATGAGTTGCCGACCAAGGTTATCGAGTCTCATCCACCCGGGGTGATGTTTTTGCTTGACCTGGCCTTTGGCTCCAGACCACCAATTTGAGGTTTGCTTAGTTTAGACCATTTGGCCACCCAGTCACTCATATTAGCTACGCCTCTAGGAAGTGTATCTATCGGTCAACAAAATAAGTGATCATTTTCTTTTGGGTGTAGGGTAGAAATTGAGGGGCCCGATGAATCTTCTTTTGATTTATATAAATTTATATAAATGAAAGATCATAAAGGTTAACTCAGCCAACCAATACCACATATCTCTGGTTGGATATGCTCTGGAAGAAGTGGAGGCTTTTACATACTTAGGCAGCACCATTGACTTAAGTGGGGGATCCGATGCGGATGTCGGGACTAGAACTGGAAAGGCTATGTCAGCATTCGTACTATTAAGGAAAATATGTGAGTCAAAAGAGCCTACTCTTCAAACCAAAGCCACAGAATTTTCAACACAAATGTCAAAACAGTTCTACTCTTTGGAGCCAAATCTTGGAGAACAACGGTGAGTATTACGCAGAAAGTACAGATCTTCATTAACACTTGCCTTAGAAAAAATCCTGAACATCAACTGGCCAAACAGCATCACTAACAAAGTCTTACTAGACAGGACATACCAAGGAGCGTTCATGCCGAAAAGATGAAAGGTGGATGAGGCACACTCTCCGCAAAGCCCCAGATAACATCACCACAGAAATCCCTAACATGAAATCCACAGGGGAAAAATGATAAGATGGCCAAATACTACATAGAGATCCGTGCTAGAGGCAGACACACAAAAATATTGGATATACCTGGAAGCAACTAGAAAGGAAAGCAAAGTTTCGAGATGAAAAGAAAATTCTTGTAGACGGGGGTCAAAGGCATAAATAAGCAAGTAAGATGAATCGTGAGCGATGGAGGAGTCTGCGCAGCCTTCTTCACAGAATTTATTTTATTATTTCCAAATCAAGTGGTGTATTTTGTAATGTAGTTGAATTGAATTCAATGTTTCTATTAGACTTTTGGATCAAGGGATGGACATTTTTAAGTGTCTGTGTGGGTTCATTATGGTGCCACTGCCATTCATAAAATGATTTCACTCGACCTGTGTCTTACAAACCCAACAATAATAGTTTAATTTTTTTTTAAATAAACCCAACATCTCACACCTTTCCGGGTACGATTAGTCACTTCGTAATCGAATTTCTAGTTCAGAAAAATCCTTTTTTTGTTTTAGGTTTCTGATAGCTTCTCGTTTTGAAAAAAAAATATCGTTAGAAAAAAATTCCTTTCAAAATAGAACGGCCAGTTTTTTTTTTAAATTATTCTAATATCAAAAAGACAAAAGTTGCTATTGCTCCAGTTATTGTCAACCCCTGAGTTTGGCGTCACAATCAGTTGACCGTGCGAGAAAGGCCACACCAAGCCAAATTAACAGTAGTCAAAGTAAAATGTCAAGATTCGTTGCAGTTTGTTTTGTTTTTGTTTTTGTTTTTTTTGAAGTAAAGTAATCTAGAAGCACGGTAGGCCTTCAATTAAAACAATTGCTGAATGGTTCTCAAAATAATTTTTAAAAGCTACACCATCACCACCCCCCACCCCCACCCCCCCGCACCCAAAACAAACACACACACACACACACAATTTAATTTAAAAAGATAATAAACGAACAAAGAAAGAAAGGAAGAAAAAAAAAGGAGAAGAAAAATATAACAAACGAAAACGAACAAATAAAATAATAATAACATTCAGTAATAACGACTACATATCCATAAATAGCATTACATTTTCATCAATTCATAAGATAACATTTGTCATAAATTGATAAGATAACATAACATTTGTCATAAATTTATAAGATAACCCTACATTTGTCATACATTCCAAAGCAAATTATTTGATGAAATTTGATTTGATTTCCCCAATTAAAAAATGACAACAAGACAAACATTTGTTTGATAGAAGATGAACTGGTAGCTGGTAGGCTATTTCAATGTTTAACAGCTGAATGATACAGGCCTTAGTGTTTGAGAACGTCCAGTTCAGGTGGAAGTACATGTAGGCGCCTAGCATTACGCTACATTCTATGGCCCACATAGCCCGACGCTAGACATAAACTTGACATGTCAGTGATGTCTGAGTTGGGTGTTCATACAATGATTACGTGGACCTAACCAATATAAACGGTCAGGTGGACCTAACCGAGCCAACAGCAAAGGGAATGAATCAAGTATTGACCTTTAGGACTTGGATCTGCGAGACCGCTAACACAAAAATTGATTGATGGGTCGCTTCACGTTCAACCTCGTTCTGCATGAGTGGCTCCAGGAACATCAGTCACATCGACTGGTGGGTTAATGCCTCCCTGACTTGATGCCAGGTGAAATTTTAGGAAGGTCGCTCAGAACTTCGGTACAAACGACCTAGATCGCTCGGTGCTGGCGACCTACCACTTGAGGTAAATAATTGTGTAGCCCCCAGAGATTGAATAGAGCAGATGATTTTGTAAACAGTGTCACGTGACAAGGAAAGTACTAAGGAATGTCGGTCAATGCGTCTCCGATGGAATAAATAGTGTCGTATTAACATTTCTTGGTTGATGTTAATGAAAAAAACAAACAAAAAAAAGCATCACATTTTCTAGATAACCAGTTTACAACTGACACTGCATGTCACTGACCACTACTGCCACTGACCCCTACAATCCCGCGTTATAGACGACATCATCAAAATGTCATCAGAAAGATGTCGCTGCCACTTACGTCATGTAGCGACCATCACGGTGACGCCTAACCATCTCTTAAAACTGAATTAAAAAAGGAAGATTTTAAAAAACTCTAATAACTTGTGTAAAATTAAAATGCTTTCTGAAAATGTGAGAGTGGGGCTTAATTCCTCGGGCTGGGCCAACAACTCCCTTCCCCAACCCCTACCCCCAAACCCCAAATTGATTTGAGAGGGCTTCTGTCAGAGATAATCATCGTGAACACGAAAACAATATATAAACAAATGAGAAAAACCGAATTGTCGATGTAGTGAAACCAGACCAGTGATATGAAACAATTTTCTGAGTAAATAGATGAATCAAATCTCTATCGTAAATCAACGTAAATCGCAGATGGGAAGAAATGCTGGATATCAATCTAATTATTTAAACATGTTCATCTTTTCGTATATCTGTATCGATATTTCTCTGAGAGAATGCTCCCTGTGGACATGATTTCAAAGCTAAGAGGGAAATGTAAATAAGATTTTCTGAGCTTTTATTGATAAACAAGAAGTTGAAAATAACCTATGGCTAATATCCCCCATTTTAATGTCAGCGAAAGAAATCATTGCCTCGAAATATGTATGTCCCTGCTAACCAGGAGTATCTTTGGGACAGGTTTACGTCACAACCAACATTTAACTGCAGGATGCTGTGTCCCCGTCCTATTTCAACTCCGACCTCCTTCATTTGCGCAAATGCTTGCTGCACCACCAGCTTTCCATACCGTGGATAATGTCTCACTGTCAGCACTCCTTACTGTGGCAGGTTGTTCTGTGGAAGTAAGTACATAGGTACTCGGTGTCAGGTGGTGCATGAATATTTGAAAATGGTTTGTAAACAAATGTTCCGTGGCGGATTTAGGCCGGGTGGTGGTTAGGTCTTTCAGCCTTCCAAAATGATATCTCCATACGACGTACAGGCAAGGAGACATTACGATTTTTAAAAAAAAAAAAAAGATTTTATCATTTTAAATGTTTTCCAAATTCTTTTCAAAGTAAGAAATATTAAAGAATATATTATATATATAAAAATATATATATATATATATACATATATATATACATACTATAATATAAAAATTGAACAAAATATGTTTAAAATGATATCTCCATAAGACGTACAAGAAAAGAGACATTACGATTTTTAAAAAAAAAAAAAAGATTTTATCATTTTAAATGTTTTCCAAATTCTTTTCAAAGTAAGAAATATTAAAGAATATATTATATATATAGAAATATATATATATATATAGACATATATATAGACATACTATAATATAAAAATTGAACAAAATATGTTTCACGTCGGTGTCATCTTTGATCAAATCAGAATAGAACATACTGTCCACACTTTCCACGCTGTCCACACTGTCCATACTGTCCAAACTGTCCACACTGTCCCTACTGTCCACACTGTCCACACTGTCCACACTGTCCACACTGTCTATACTGTCCATACTGTCCATACTGTCCACACTGTTCACACTGTCCACACTTTCCATACTGTCCATACTGTCCATACTGTCCACACTGTCCACACTGTCCACACTGTCCATACTGTCCATACTGTCCACACTGTCCATACTGTCCACACTGTCCATACTGTCCATACTGTCCATACTGTCCATACTGTCCATACTGTCCATACTGTCCATACTGTCCATACTGACCATACTGTCCATACTGTGCATACTGACCATACTGTCCATACTGTCCATACTGACCATACTGTCCATACTGTCCATACTGTCCATACTGTCCATACTGTCCATACTGTCCATACTGTCCATACTGACCATACTGACCTGTCCATACTGTCCATACTGTCCATACTGTCCATACTGTCCATACTGTCCATACTGTCCATACTGTCCATACTGTCCATACTGTCCATACTGTCCATACTGTCCATACTGTCCATACTGTCCATACTGACCATACTGTCCATACTGACCATACTGTCCATACTGACCATACTGTTCATACTTGCTTTAGGTTTTGTGGATTGCATAATGTTACAGCCCGAATTCACGTGTCAGCTATACTGATCACGTGTTTTGTAAGAGAGACCCTGACAAAAATAACGTTACAGCTTTCTGCCTCGTCAAGCCCGAGATTTGGTTGAATGGATCTACTTGTGAGACCACGGGGCTATATAATAGAGCCCCACCACTAAAGACAGGTACGGAATAATTTGAAATTCACCCCAGTTGAGGTAAGTTTAAACTTTGGTCCCTGTGTGTGTTCGTCGGGTTCTTTGGTTTTTCTTAAAGACAGTTTTGCTTTATGCGTTTTCAAGTTTGAACTGTGTTTCAAGAGGCTAAGAAATTGCATTATAAATGTGACCTGCCGAGTTTATTGACATAGAAAATAACTGGTTGAACATTCTTAACAAAGAACCAATAAACTAAAATAGAAAAATATTACTTAAAAAAATGAGAGTTTTGCTCTTGTTAGAATCTCTGCTAACCATGGAAGGCACTTCTAACCCACTTTGGTTGATAACCGCACATTATGAAAATTTCCTTTAAAAAAACAACACAAAAAACACAAAGACAGTAGTATTAGTCCGAAATTAATTGTTTAACCAAAGTTAGATAAAGATTATATATATATATATGATATTTATATTTGTATTTATTTGTGAATGAAAACACAAATTATATTTTATGGCTGTGTTCTTCGTATCTAGAACGTGCATCTGTTTGGCTCAAAGAAGAGGCTTAACACCACTGTTGCTAAAAGAAAAAAGAAATAAATACTTTAGCCCTTAGCTAATGTTCTCAGCATCAACAGAATACTTTTATACGATTTTTCAACTTCGTTCGTTAAATTATCTCTCTCTCTCTCTCTCTCTCTCTCTCTCGCCGCCAAAAGTGTGCTGTTTATTGTAACCTCTTTATCCGGGCACCTTTATCTTGAGTGTTTTTCTGTGACTGTTGCAGATGCGTAACCGACTCACAAACATGAATTGTATCAATGCACTGCTGATTTATTTTTCATTTCTGTCAACAAGGGATGTCCTCTTCTATTTGCTGATGACAGCGAATGGACTCAATGGGCTATGTGTGCCAAATAATCTTGATTCTGCGATTACAGCAGGCCATGTCCAATTTACCCTGAGTACTAAAACTGTAAACAAACAAAAAACAACCCCCCCCCCAAAAAAAAAAAAAACAACAACAACGTGTTCTGATAAATAATCTTGATTCTGCGATTACAGCATGCCATGTCCAATTTACCCTGAGTACTAAAACTGTAAACAAACAAAAAACAACCCCCCCCCCAAAAAAAAAAAAAAACAACAACAACGTGTTCTGAAAGGTGTGCACGAACTAGCAACACATTAAACCAGATTTTAAATGTTTTCAAACTCGGGTTGTTCAAGAACATATGTTCAGACCGCATGTATGGGAATGATTACTCAGCACTTTTGGTTTGTTGCCAATTAGTTGAACCTTTTAGCAAGCTCTTATAACAAGCGGAACAAAAATGTGGGGACGGAACACAAACGTTGCCACGTCATCAGAAGTTTGAATCATTATCGATTTCCTTAAAGAGTTAAAGCGTATGTTTGATAATGATTCAGACAAGCCGTCATATGGTCACCGCTCTAAATCAAACAGACGCTATGAACGCATGTACCAATCTACCAGCCTCGACACACACACACAAGGTTAATTTACTGCTATTTTTTTAAAAAAAATATAACGATGTTCTTTTTTCCCAGAAACTTGACCTTGGCATCCAGATAAAAATGATGACAATGACGACATCAATCTTTGTGCTCGCCACCCTCGCCGCTTCAGCAAATGCTTTTCTGGTGATGTCCTTAGGGAAATGTCCTGACATCCCCATTAAAGAGGACTTGGACCTCAACCAGGTAGGATATCATGAACGGGACTGTCACATCTACAAATCACTCACAATCGTATTCTAGTTATGATCTACAACAGGGGTCTCCAAACTTTTCAGCCCCAGGGCCGCATTAACTATCAAACAGCAGTTCGGGGCCCGACTGCATACTCGAGGTCCAAATAAAAAAGAATCAAAACATGGATGTTGTTTTTAATTAGTTATGTCTTATTATTTCATTCGGTTATTATGTAATAACACATTGATACACGACACATGAACACCTGTATTATTGGGAATGTTGAAATTGTTTCCTGCATGCCAAAATAGCAGTGATTAGCAGACATTTCTGGATTTAGATTTGATGTCCCAAACATCAACAGTGACCTGAGATTATCATCGGACAAATTTGTTCTCAAATTGTTCTTCACGTATTTCGTTCTTGAAAACGTTTCTTCACACAGGCATGTTGTTCCAAAGATTGAAAGATACGTTGATGCAAATGTTTGGAAATGAGGAAAGTCTTCCTTTGGCGAATATTAGTTAAAGACCCACCGGTCCTTCTTATAACTTGTCCCTAAGGAGGTCATTGGCTTGCAACTCAATGATCTCCAGGTGTATTTTACCTGGGCGACTGGCCACGTCTGCTTCGAATGAGTTTTGACAAAAGTCTCACGTTCTCTGCCTTTAAATCCAAGTCAGAAAACCGCTGCTGACACTGCAGCTGGGGGTCTTTGATGATTTCGCATACAAATGACGTGAGGAACTCCACTGTTGCTTCAGCCATGAAGACCATCCACTGCTGAAAGTGTTTTAAGTTGTTGGCCTGTACTTGTTCCCCCCCCCCCTCCACCAACAAAAAAAAAAAAAAAAAAAAAAAAACAAAAAAAAAAAAAAAAACAAGACGAGTTTGTATCTGAAAGCCTTTAGGTGGGCTTATAGATCAGAAACTAGATTTTCCTCTCTTTGTAGTTTTAGGTTCAGAAAATTTAAATGACTAGTTATGTCTGCAGCAAAGGCCGATTTCCATACCCACTCTTCGTCAGACAGTAATGGCCGTGGCTTGCCTTTACTTTCCAGGAAATCACCTTATTTCCATTCTTAACTTTAATACTCTGCTCAGAACTTTTTCACAACTTAGCCATCTTGTTGCTGTGTGATATGGTAAATCTTGCGATTCTGTGTCTGTATCTTTCAACAGGTCTGTGAACTGTCTATGGTTGAGCCCATGTGACCTTATTAAATTAAATCTTTTTACCACAGGATTCAGTTCACTGCTAATGTCCACATATTTAGAACACAAAGCTTTCTGCTGAATAATACAGTGCAGGAACATTGGTTGCAGCATTTTTTTCTCATTAAACATCTGCTTCACTTGTCCAACCAAGCCTTTATTTATGCCACTCATATTCTTTCCTCCATCAACAGTCAGGCAACTGAGGTTAGTCCAGTCCAAGTTTTAATCAGCAAATGTTTTTTTTCAACTCATTGAATATATCCTCTCCAGTAACATTGCCGTACATGCTATGTAGGGAAGCCATCTCTTGTGTTATGTTCATGTCTTCATCCACACCTCTAACGAACACAAGCAATTGAGAGGTGGAACAGCTGTCCAGAGATTCATTCATTGCAATGAAAAATTGGCGAAACTTGCTTGCATTGTTCGCTATTTGAGTCAAAATGTTTTCATTCATGTCTGCAGCACGGCGGTCAAATCTCCGCCACTCGATGGCGTTATACCATCTCATTGACTGTTAACGGAAGTAGAAAAAAACTAAGCAGCGAATAAGGATTAGCAAAGTAATGATCTGTTAGAAAACATAACGCACTACAGCGCGCCTCTATTTTAATTCGGTAAAAACATAACGCCCTGTAAGCGGCGTCTGATCTTGGCAAGATACACGTACATTTCCGTAATTTTTTCCGAAGATAAAAAGGTCTCCGCGGGCCGCATGAGAGGGCCCCGCGGGCCGTAGTGTGGAGACCCCTGATCTATAATAACAGGGGCGTTGTGGATCAAGTGAATAGTGGCTATACTTTATTAATTTTTATTTTATGCTAAAGCACACGATCCCTATAAAAATCATAAAAAGTTAATACTTGAACTGATCCCAAAACACTTAGAGTAAAGCTTCTCGGTGACTTCTCCAAGTGATAAAGATATCACTATACCATGACCAAATCTTACAACATAATATGGACTTAATAACCGCCATCATTTCGACTCCATCTTTGTTCTTCTTACCTTGGTTTAGTTTTTACCAAGTGCCCATACTCTATACATTACAAGTGATAGTTCTCACATTACTTAACTCCCTTGTAAATCCTTTTCTCGTATCTGTGACAGGGAAAAAGATAGTTTTTGTTCCATTTGTCTTTGTTTTTGGTGTTTTCTTTTGAAAATTCAATTTCTGGTTGTCTGCTGGCAGGATTACAAACAATGAAACGTTTGGAACCAATAAAAACAATTGGACGAGGTATCGTGTCATAGGGCTCAATGCTTACCATATTATCTGAATCCAATAATAACCTTAGCGAGGTATAGTGTCAATGGACTCAATGCTTAACATAGCTGGAGTAGACGAACAATTTTTAATCCCATGCTAAACCTCTCTAAAATTAGCTGTCCTATCATTATACACCTATATATCTACCCATACCTGTGCACACAAAAGAGGAGAGGGTTGCAGTGGGGGTGTGGGGGGGGGGTACACAGAGGAATTCAAACCTTCCATGTCTCGATCGAAGTAATAATGGGAATAAGGTTAAGTTTCACAAATTCTGAATTCAACTTGAACGAAATACCTGAATAAATTAGCCGTTATTTCAACAACTTTTCTTTCAGCATTTCTGTTTAAGATGTTAAAACTTAGGTGTTCTTTAATTATTTATTTATTGAAGAAGAGGGTAGTATTATTATCTTTTTAAACATCTTTATAAAATACTATTGACAAAGCTTCATAAGCCTCGCTCACTCTTTTGAAATGAATTGCTAGGAATTTCTTACTGGACAGTGCAATGTAGGACTGTTAAAGAATATTTGAGTAATAAACCGTTTTGTTTGATTGGTTTCTTGTCCATCCCAGTATCTCGGCAAGTGGTACAGCTACGAGAACTTTGACGCGCCCTTCCAGTTTGGACTGTCCTGCATCACGGCCAACTACTCCATCAGACCTGATGGGAACATCAAGGTGCTCAACGGTGGGGTCAAGAAGTTAAAAATGTAAGACAGATTGTTCACTGCGTTAAATTTGAAAAAAAAATGTAAGAGACATTCTGATTGTTTGAATGTACACATGTAAGGAGCATTTTGATTAGTTATGTACGAACGGATTTTGTGGTTTTGAGTAGCCGTATGAATAATTGTTGTTATTGGAATAATTTTAGGCGGGGTCACATTTAAGTAGGCCAAGGTAAAATTGAAGTTTTCTTTTTTTTTTGCATATATTTTTGGAAAATTTTATTGTTTAAAATAAATTGTTGTCTGTAATTTTATCTTTAATTCAAGCTTCCACATGCCTTGTTCTAAATGTAATTCAAACTTCCACATGCCTTGTTCTAAATTTAATTCAAACTTCCACATGCCTTGTTCTAAATTTAATTCAAACTTCCACATGCCTTGTTCTAAATTTAATTCAAGCTCCATATACCTTTATTAGCATCAGATATGTTTCAGAAATTTTCCAAATAATAGGTTATCATAAAAATCCACACAAAAATAAAGAGTTGGGGGGGGGGGGGGGGGGGGGTTTTTTTTGTGTTGGGTTTTTTTTTTTTTTTTTTTTTTTTTTTTTTTTTTTTTGCAATTAGAAACAAATTATTTTTATAATAAGAGATTTGGATTGGAAAACTTCCGCACGCATTAGAGGACTAAAAATCTGTATTTTGTAACTAACTTTAACTTACTTCATAATATTTTGAAGAATCCTTCCATCTATTGCTTAGAAATATAAATTTCGTTACAGTTCAATGTTTCTCCGTATAAAATTTTATAGAATCTGAGATAGCTTTGGGGAGGAGCTCAGAATCAACAATTGATCCAAAACCTAAAAAAAAAAAAAATTTTTTTGTTTAAAATCTCTTTTGCTTACGCTTTAAAATGTATCCTAAAGTATTCTCATCAAACGTTATATAAAATTATAACAAAATGTTATTGGATAAGGTTTTTAAGTTAAAATCTTGCCACGCTCAAATCTTAATGAGTCTGTCATGGTGTTCTTTCCTTTACAGATTTGGAAGGACTGTCATGCGGACCCCTACCAACATTGAGGGCGAGGCTCGCATAGTCAACAGCGATCGACCTGCTGGCCTCGCTGTCAAGTTTCCAGGACAGCCAGGTAGACTATCGCTTCGGGGGGGGGGGCGTAAATTTGAATCTTGTCCCCCGTGCTCCAAACACTTAAGCTACGCCCCTGCATCCAATTCCCGGAGACAATGCAAGTGTTCTAGAAACAAAAAAATTGGGGCAAAAATTGTAAAAATGCATTCCATACTATTGTATCATTGGCGCAATTTTTTTGTTTGTTTTACTATACAGTATAGTAAGTTCAAAAAGAAATTTGACGAAATGTTAACGTGTGAAATGAAACAAAGATTCGACCAAATTTCCGTTCAATCAAATTTCCGTTCAATCAAATTTCCGTTCAATCAAATTTATGTCGATCAATTTTCCGTCGACGAAATTTCTTTAAAAACAAATTTCTGTTAACTTAATTACGGAGATTGGTTTACTTAAGATTTAAATATAGAACGAAAGATTTATATATATTTTAAATATATATTATATATTATTGCTGTCAAAGAAGCATAACCCAAAATATCGTAATTGTATTTGAATTGACGGAGTTGTCTCCCATGAATACATGAAAGGCGAAGTGTCTGGGGAGACACCTCTATCACCGGCGGGTTGTGTCGTCACTATGAAAGGCTTACAACCCGGACATCACTTTTGATTGGACTCAACCACGATTTATTTCGTCTTCTTTGCCTGTCAACCCACAAGAGAACGTATGACAGAGTTTCTTTTAACTCACAGGAGAACATAAGACAATTAGAGTTTCTTTTAACTCACAGGAGAGCATATGACAGTAACAATTTCTTTCAACTCACAGGAGAACATATGACAATAACAAGTTATTTCAACTCACAGAAGAACCTATGACATTGATAATTTATTTCAACTCACAGGAGAATATGACAGTAACAATTTCTTTCAACTCACAGGAGAACATATGACAGTAACAATTTCTTTCAACTCACAGGAGAACATATGACAGTAACAATTTCTTTCAACTCACAGGAGAACATATGACAGTAACAATTTCTTTCAACTCACAGGAGAACATATAACAATAACAATTTCTTTCAACTCACAGGAGAACATATGACAGTAACAATTTCTTTCAACTCACAGGAGAACATATGACAGTAACAATTTCTTTCAACTCACAGGAGAACATATGACAGTAACAATTTCTTTCAACTCACAGGAGAACATATGACAGTAACAATTTCTTTCAACTCACAGGAGAACATATGACAGTAACAATTTCTTTCAACTCACAGGAGAACATATGACAGTAACAATTTCTTTCAACTCACAGGAGAACATATGACAGTAACAATTTCTTTCAACTCACAGGAGAACATATGACAATAACAAGTTATTTCAACTCACAGGAGAACATATGACAGTAACAATTTCTTTCAACTCACAGGAGAACATATGACAGTAACAATTTCTTTCAACTCACAGGAGAACATATGACTGTAACAATTTCTTTCAACTCACAGGAGAACATATGACAGTAACAATTTCTTTCCATGCCTTCCGCTCTCAAGCTATATTTCTTCTCTCTTTAAAAATTGTTTAATGTAACAACAATTGTGTCCAGTTAAGATATTACACTGTAGTAGCACAATGGTCTTGATGACGTGGGTGCCCCTGGCTCACGTCAGAAGTTTTCATAAATTTGCTCCATTAAACAATCAATATAAATGTTTTAAATATTTTATAAAATCGAATGAATTAAAACTTTATTTACATTTTAGTTCCCTTAAAAAAAAGAAAATATTTTCTTAATTATGAAAAGAAATGCTTGCTTTTTGATACCAAAATGTTTGAAACACTTGATTGCTTTGTATGTAAGTTAAGAATATTTTACGCAAACTAAATGTTAGCTTTGTTTAACTCGATAATCCTCTTTCGTTGGTATGTTTCCTCTGACGGGCGACACGTAAATGAGCACTGATAGACATAGACCGTGATTTTTTGTTGTTACAGATATGGGAGATAATAATAAGGCGAACTACAACATCATCAGCACAGATTATCGTACCTACAGTCTCGTCTACTCTTGTTCACAACCCACACTCCTGCCAGTCAAAGTTGGTGAGTCTCATGACTTATTAATTTTTTTGTATTGTTTCACGGATGCCCGATTTTGCTTGCAATGGTCATTTTTGGTCAAGCAATTACTTTTTTTTTCCTCCACTGAAAAAAACAACGGGGGGGGGGGGGGGTTTTTTTTAGTTAAAACAAGTCATCAGCACTAGTGAACTTACAAATTATAGGTTTCCCCCTGGGTAAATCCCAGGGTAACCCTGCTCTTCACAACTTCCTGGTTTATTAAAGGGTAAAGTAAACTCAACATTGACAGCGAATACAAGTTTATTTTTGTGATGTTTTGTATACAACTTTTTTGATGTTCTGGAGCAATACCATGTCTTACCATGCATTACCCCTTACCATGGAGCAATACCATGTCTTACCATGCATTACCCCTTACCATGGAGCGCTATCATGTCATTACTATGTAAACCCTTTACCATGGTCTACTACCATTTCATAAAATGGTTACCCACGTGACATGGTGCACTATCCTGTTATACTGTGGATAGCCAGCTGTTATGATGCACTGCCTGGTACGCTATGGTTACCCAATTATAATGGTGTACTACCCTGGCGTACAACTGGTAGCCAATTATCATGTTCACTGCCCTGGCGTACAACTGGTAGCCAATCATCATGTCTTACATGTCATCATAGAATAGCCGACTCTCCACTTATTGACACATCATTAATGCCATATTAGTAGACAAGTGAAAGGCCTATTCAACCCATAAAAGTAGACCAGTACTAAGCCTATTCAACCCATAAAAGTGGACTACTATTAAGCCTATTCAACCCATACAAGTAGACCAGTACTAGGCCTATTCAACCCATATAAGTAGACCGGTACAAGGCCTATTCAACCTATATAAGTATATCAGTACAAGGCATATTCAACCCATATAAGTAGACCAGTACAAGGCATATTCAACCCATATAAGTAGACCAGTAGAAGACCTATTCAACCCATGTAAGTAGACCAGTACTAGGCCTATTCAACCTATATAAGTAGACAAGTACTAGGCCCATTCAACCCATGTAAGTAGACCAGTACGAGGCATATTCAACCCATATAAGTAGACCAGTACTAGGCCTATTCAACCCATATGAGTAGACCAGTACTAGGCCTATTCAACCCATATAAGTAGATCAGTACTAGGCCTACTATCCTATATAATTATTATTTTAAATTGTGCGTTGTTGTTTATTATTTTGACCCTTTTGACCCAACTATTTCTTCTCTCCGTCGCAGAGTTCGTCTGGATCCTTACACGAGAAAGGGGCGTACGCCCTGACAACATCAACGCCCTTAAGACGAACTTACGGGTCTACGGAGTCAAGACGGAAAACTTTAAACCTGTTGACAACACCGAGTGTTAGTGCCTCGGGAGAAAAGTCTTTCCATGACACAGCCACCGCACACATGAGCCATTATCTTCATCAGCACATCCTGTTAGGGTTTCTTTCTAGACCGTCGATATTTTTAACAGCATAGAACTAAATAAGGGAGACGTCTTGCGTCACTTGAATACAAGTCTTGACGATGGGTAAAACTCACCAAAGTCTATCTGTTAAGTACATGTTTATACTTCCCCTCGGTACGTCCCACAAACTGCACCTATTTATATGCATATCTTTTTTTAAAATCTGTTACTTGTTTTATATTTGATCTATGCTGCCAGGCACTAGGTCCCCATACTTTGGTATCAATTTAAACGAGACTTACCTCCCTTCCCCTGCCAACCAGACCAAGGCCAAAACTGGATCTACGAGATTCTTAGTGTTCCAGGTTTGATCTTGGGGATTTAATCGTCTTATTTTAACGTTGATAGTTATAAAAAAATAAAATTAAAAAAAAAGGATCCATAATCTCTAGACTTTCAACCTTATTTTATTCAGATTGTATAATGTGTCGTCAAAGGTGTAATACTTAATAGTAAAAATAAAATTAAATTTACAGAATAAAACAGGGTGTTGTTGTTCATTTATTTTTATAACAATTGTGCGTCAGCAAATATTCAGGGCTCAAAACTGAAGGAGCAGACAGGGAAATATGAAATTGCGTCATGGACGCCATGTCAAATCTTCCTGATCATTACACCTTTTGTACTGGTTTTCACATTTAATTTAGGTGTACTGGCACCAAGAAATGGTTCGGGTTAGGCGGTCTGCCCCAGGCGCCACTTTTTCTATATACGAGGTAATACATTTGCGATCAACTACAGAGCCTTTCTTTTCAGTAATGGGGTAAGGGGGTGGGGGTCAAAAATGTCTTGTCCCCCCTCCCATATTACCCTTTGTTTATACTAATTAAAAAGCTGTTATTGGTGCATCTAGGTCTGCACTGACGGTGATAAGGTTATAATATAGTGGGGGGAGATGATAGTTTTGTAAGGTTCTATTTCTGACTGGCAGCAATTTATATCACACTTAATCTTACAAGCAGCCATTTATATCATACATATCCTTACAGGCAGCAATTTATATCACAATTATCCTTACAGGCAACCATTTATATCACACTTATCCTTACATTCAGTCATTTATAACACACTTATCCTAACAGGTAGCCATTTATATCACACTTATCCTTACATTCAGTCATTTATAACACACTTATCCTAACAGGCAGCCATTTATATCACACTTATCCTTACAGGCAGACATTTATATCACACGTATCCTTACAGCAGGCATTTATATTGCACGTATCCTTACATGTAGACATTTATATCACACTTATCCTTACATTCAGTCATTTATAACACACTTATCCTAACAGGCAGCCATTTATATCACACTTATCCTTACAGGCAGACATTTATATCACACGTATCCTTACAGCAGGCCTTTATATTGCACGTATCCTTACATGTAGACATTTATATCACACCTATCCTTACAGGCAGCCCTTTATGTCACACTTATCCTTACAGGCAGCCATTTACATCACACTTCTCCTTACTGGCAGCTGTTTACCAGGGAAATAAGTATCAACGATTTTAATATTTGTTTTTATGGCTGAATTTAAAGATTTTATGAGACATTATTATTTTATGATTGTTGCGTTCATGTGTTTTACAAACGCTTTAACATATACATTGGAATATATAGGCCTTAAAAAGTGTTATTTATTCTCTTCCAACTTTCTTGTGCTATTTGCCACAAATTATTTATTTAATATTATATCAGAAATATCTACATTTTCCAATGCAATAATCAAACTTCCTCACTGTATTTCTATTTTTAGCCTGTAGAATCCCATTTCTTACGTAATACGGGAGTCTACCCGAATTCGATTACTAAATATAGGTATGCAACACCAGATAAAGGGGATACTTGACTGACACTATCTTGACCAATAAAAGCTCCCACCAAAATAGTGTAATTACTGTCTTGTTGGTTTCATGACACACTTACTAACTTGATCAGGCAAATTTTTAAAATAATTAAATTTTTCTACCTCCTTTTCCTTTAAATTATAGATTTTCAGTATTTAATTATTACTTTTTTTTTAAATATCGCCCTCTCCATCTGGTGGACGTACAAGATTTGCTATTTTTAACACTCCTAATAGCTACCAAATGAACAGGCAGCTGAAACGATTAATACGTCACCATAATAATATTCTTCTGCTAAAAATCACTACTATCCTGCCGCAACGTCTTCTCGCATTCCTGCCCTTCCTATCTAACCGAACTTCTTTTCTGTCTAACCACCCCTTCAACAGCGTAGCTCCTCCGCAGACACGCGTATTCTTTCTGTTCCCATACACGCACAAAAACATACGGTAAATGATCTTTCTCTTTCTGCGCTCCCAAACGATGGAATTCTGTCCCACTCCGCAATATATCGATCAACCAAGCATTCAAAACTGCCCTCGAGACACACCTCTTCAAACTCTGCTGACCCGACTGATTCCAACCCCCGCTCTGGCCGATAAACGATGCTGCTGGGTGCCGTCCATGGCTTGACTTAGTTCTGGGGTGTGAGCAGTGAAGATGTATTTCTTTGTTTTTATAATGGTTTTTACAAAAATTAGATAAAAGTATATAATTTTTTAAAATGTCATCATTAAGTTTGCCAATATTTTCATGTGCAGCGCGGAGAGCCCAGGCCCTATACTGTGGTACCGCGCTATATAAGAACACTGTAATAATAATAATAATCTTAATAGCTTCAGGGTGGGTAGGCTTTAAAAGAAAGTCAATTAATCTAGAGACCCCAAAGGGCTTTCTTGAAATGGGACTCGTGTTACAAAAAAAAAAAGGTAGACTGCCATTTATTACGGGAGTCCTCGCGGATTCGATCTTTACATCCAACGAAGAAACAAACAAAAAAAGTTCACGGAACTGATTTCTCTTTCTTCTTGTGTCTTGTTTTGTTAATAGCTTCGAGGTGGGTAGATTTTAAAAGAAAGTCAATTAATCTAGAGACCCCAAAGGGCTTTCTTGAAATGGGACTCGTGTTACAAAAAAAAAAAAAGGTAGACTGCCATTTATTACGGGAGTCCTCGCGGATTCGATCTTTACATCCAACGAAGAAACAAACAAAAAAAGTTCACGGAACTGATTTCTCTTTCTTCTTGTGTCTTGTTTTGCCTAGTCTCTTGACGAAGGCTCTTAGCCGAAATTCCAATGTGAGCAGCTTTCAACAACAGAGGGATGAAACAGAGGTTGTGTTCATTGTTAACCAGAGAAAATTTTCAGAGGCGCTAGAGCGGGTTTTAGGGGGGGGGGGGGAAACACATCAAAAAAAAAAAAAAAAAAAAAAAAAAAAAAAAAAAC
>CAXITT010000600.1:364160-377212 GCA_964033795.1 Lymnaea stagnalis | reverse complement strand
GGGGGGGGGGGGTCATCCTTTCAAAAACAAAAAAAAAAAACACACAAAAAAAAAATCCCATTTATATTACGGGATAGAACTGAAACAGGAACGTTAAAACGTTAAAAAAAAAATAATTTAAAAAAATAGGTTTTTGGTTTTATAAAACCCGGTTGAGAAGCTGATTTCGGCTTGCACAAATCATCCACTTGTTCAACAAGGTCATCATATCTTGACATACTTTTGTCAGCTGGTAGGGCGGAGAAGAAATCACAAAGCCACTCACTGTCTCGCCATTACGATGTCGAGACCACAGTTTGGTAGCTGCTGCCAGCCGTTGACACGCCTTATTTAACACCAGGCCACCGGGTGGCAGTTGCCACATTTAACACCAGGCCACCGGGTGGCAGTTGCCACATTTAACAACATCTGACACATTTTTCTGGTAACAAACTCTATCACCCTGTTCTTGCGACAACCTGCTATGGTGGGACCCTGTTCTGGTGGTAACCTGCTTAAGTGAGACCCTGCTAGGGCGATGACCTGCTCTGTCTGGTGTCACCCTGCTCTGGTGACAACCTGATATTGTGGTATCCTGATCTGATGGCACCCTGTTCTAGTGTCACCCTATTCTAGTGACCCACTGCTCTTGTGGTGCCCTGATCTGGTAGCACCCTGCTCATCTAAGTAGCTGGATTCTGTTTTTAAATGGACTCAAGCTCACAGTAAATTGATACATTTGAAATGTTCCTTTGGGCGTCACCCGCGTGAGGGGGTAATTCGTTGCGTACCGCGCTCCCTAGTGACACTTCTTCATCTTCATAAAATATATTATGACCATTTGAATATTGTACCAACAATTGGTGTCTCAACGATTTTAGAATCTTCTTTAACTGATATTTTAGACTGGGTGATAAATTCACTATGAGCTTCAGATGTGTTTGGTTGTTTTGATGAATAGATAGTTCAAAGTTGAAGTCGAAGCTTACAAAATCGTGCATAGAGTTTTGGCTTTGGAAGAAAACATCACTTCATTATCATTCAATGTGGAAAGCGGTTAAGAAGCTTTGTCTTGCTTTACTCCACGCAAAGAAATATCATCCAGGTTTGTGAAAGGGTTGATTTAAGATTTTTGAAAGGTAACATATAATAATAAATTTGAAAATTAAAACTAGACGTTACTAAGCCCATCCACAGAATAGAGCGATGTAGAAGTAAGTTATTATGGCTAAATACCTAATCATAATCCTAGTTGAAAAGCTCTAGCACTGCTGGATCAAGTTAATGAATTAATACTTAATTAATTAAAGTAAAAAGCTATTTTGTGTCTTAATTACACATAATAACACAATTACATCAAACTATGTTGTCATATTCATTAAAAAATTGTGCTAACTACTACTGTCCAGAATAAGTTTTTTTTTTCTTTTGAGAGATGGTGGGGGGTGGAGGAACACATGGGGGTGGTAGGGCTGGGATTATGGCTCCAAGGTAGCGGTGACCGACTTTCTTTTTTGAGAACCACTGATGTAGAATTGTGTAGTAAATGCGTACGAAGAAGAAAATGGGTTTGGGGGGGGGGAGGATAAGGAGGCCGAAAAGAAAGGGGGAGTGGAGGATGAAGATATATTATAGTGATGACTACTGGGGAGATTTACTTTTGATTATGAAACGCAGTACGATCTACATTCATTCACCGATTTCCTCAAAGTATCATCGCCTCCCCTCACCATGTCTCCAACAGGTTCAATAGTTAACCTCTGTCCCAGCAGGGTTCAAGTATCCAATCGACACATTAAACTTTAAACTTTAATTGCATTCCTTTTTTTTTCCTCCTCTGATCTCCCCTCGATCGCTTGCTATAAGAACTAAAATAACAACTACAAATTAATCCCGAGTACTAAAATAAGAACTACAGATTAATCCATAGTACTAAAATAAGAACTACAAATTAATCCCTAGTACTAAAATAAGAACTACAAATTAATCCCTAGTGCTAAAATAAGAACTACAAATTAATCCCTAGTACTAAAATAAGAACTACAAATTAATCCATAGTACTAAAATAAGAACTACAAATTAATCCCTAGTACTAAAATAAGAACTACAAATTAATCCCTAGTACTAAAATAAGAACTACAAATTAATCCCTAGTACTAAAATGACAACTACAAATTAATCCCTAGTACTAAAATAAGAACTACAAATTAATCCCTAGTACTAAAATAAGAATTACAAATTAATCCCTAGTACTAAAATAAGAACTACAAATTAATCCCTAGTACTAAAATGACAACTACAAATTAATCCCTAGTACTAAAATAAGAACTACAAATTAATCCCTAGTACTAAAATAAGAACTACAAATTAATCCCTAGTACTAAAATAAGACTACAAATTAATCCATAGTACTAAAATAACAACTACAAATTAATCCCTAGTACTAAAATAAGAACTACAAATTAATCCCTAGTACTAAAATAAGAACTACAAATTAATCCCTAGTACTAAAATAAGAACTACAAATTAATCCCTAGTACTAAAATAAGAACTACAAATTAATCCCTAGTACTAAAATAAGAACTACAAATTAATCCCTAGTACTAAAATAAGAACTACAAATTAATCCCTAGTACTAAAATAAGAACTACAAATTAATCCATAGTACTAAAATAAGAACTATAAATTAATCCATAGTACTAAAAAGCTAATGTTGATGTATCAAAATGTTCTTAATGGCTTGGAACAATAACAGATTTACGACCCCTTTATTTATTTAGACGCTTATTCAAAACGCTTTTTTATTGACTGTTCTATGGGCCTTTTTGGAGAGAAGCTCTGCCTTTGAGATCAGTCATGTGGCACTATAGAATCTGTCACTTGAGATCAGTCAGGTAGCACTGTATAGTCTGTCACCTGAGATCAGTCAGGTAGAACTATATAATGTCACTTGAGATCAGTCAGGTAACACTATATAACCTGTCACATGAGATCAGTCATGTGGCACTATAGAATCTGTCACTTCCGGAGATTAATTCCTCCATGCTGATAACAGTACGTAACAAGTAGATTGGTGATAAAGTTAAATGTGTGGATTGGACGGGTCAAGATTTTTGTTCCCCACACGAAAAAAAACCCATGCTGTTGGCCAAAATGCCACCTATGTATAGAAAAAAGTACCACACAAGGCTGACCCCCCCCCCCCCCCCCCCCCCCCCAACACACCCCCCACCTCCCCCCCCCCCCCCCCCCCCTCCCNCCCACACGAAAAAAAACCCCTGCTGTTGGCCCAAATGCCACCTATGTATAGAAAAAAGTACCACCCCAGGCTCACCCCCCCCCCCCCCGTCCGCCCAAAACTTCCTACCCCATTGCCCCCCCCCCCCCCTTTTCCACCTAAACATGAAGGCGTCAACGAAAATATATGGTACATTTTTTGACGTCATTGTTCAATTTTTGTATTTTAAATATCCATTTCTCAGACAAACCTTGATGACGACATCCGTATTTTCTGGCATATAAGACGAACCCGTCGTATTACCCATGTATAAGACACGGGTTTTTGACAATTTGTGTCAACAGAAATTAAATAAGGCGCTCGCGGCCTAGACCCTGCCGTACAGAACAAATTATTTCCATTGATTTCTTTCCCAAACTCATCAATGAAAATGTGTCCAATCTTTTATCACCCGTCATTTGTAAACAAGACTTCTTTACCATTTTTAGTTTAAGGTCGATAAAAGAATTGTCTGAGGCAGGACGGCAACAAGTATTCTTTATTCTTATCTGCCGCCGGGCCAATAGCGGATGGGTTGCGCAGGGCCAATAGCGGATGGGTTGAGTACCTAAATTGGGAGCCAACGTACTTGGGTTAAATTGGGAGCCAATCTACTTGAGTTAAATTGGGAGCCAACCTACTTGGGGTAAATTGGGAGCCAACCTACTTGGGTTAAATTGGGAGCCAAACTACTTGCATTCTCTTGAGAGCCGAGCTATTTGGGGCGATTTGGGAGATAAACTACTTGGGTTGACTTGAAAGCTGAGCTATTTGGGTTGACCTTTGAGCTGAGATTGACTTGTGAGTCGAGCTCCTTGGGGTGACTTGGGAGCTAAAGTCTTAAAACATCCACAATCTTACCTGATTTATTTTACCAAAATTTAATAACAATTCTTCCTCTCATGGCATGCCGACTGTTGGAGTCAAATGATATCTTTGACTGTTGGAGCCAGGTGATATCTTTGAATGTTGGAGTCAGGTGATATCTTTGACTGTTGGAGTCAGGTGATATCTTTGACTGTTGGAGTCAGGTGAAATCATTAAATAAAAGAGCAATGCTAATTCCGCTAACTGTTTTAATGTAATATAGATAAGATATATCTAGTCTCTATGAACACCTTCCCAACCAATCGGTAATATTTCATCTCCTTTCCGTTCATTCACATACACAATTACGACCAAAAAAAAGGAAACAAACTCAAATTTAAAAATAAACCACACTTTTATTACATCATTACCTGTGTAAATTAAGAATAATTCATTTGTATAGTATTCATTAATAATTTTACATTTAAGTTTTGATAAAATTTTGCAAGACATTCAGAAGCTTTTCTTTGCACTACTTTGATTTCACTAGTGTAATTATGTCACTACCACTTTCACTCCAGTAATTATTGCACTTCCACTGTCACTGTAGTAATTATGTCACTATTCCTGTCACTGAAGTAACAATATCTCTTCCGTTGTCACTGGGGTAACAATGTCAGTTCAGCTGTCACTGAAGTAATTTTGTCAATTCCGCTGTCACCGGAGTAATTATATCACTACCGCTGTCGCTGGAGCAATTATGTCACTTGTGCTGAACAAATTTTTTTAAGTACATCATTTCTGAGGTATAACTTTTCAGGTGTAAACAAACAACAGTTCAAAGAGTAAACTGGTGAATGACAGGTGACAGGTAGAGCCACCGATCTCCGTCAGACCAGGTTACAGGTGACATCCCCGTCTATGCTGACTGGAGTGTGTGTGTGGGTGGGGGGGGGTGGGTGTGGAGCTATTTATATCTCGATTGTATGGATCAACGGTGATGTTGTGACGCTTGATGCCTACAGGGAAAGAAATAAAACGGTGTACGCCAGGCGCTGGCGCTAATTTTGGAGGCTGTTAAAAGTTTCAAAATCTTTATGAATGATTGACGCCGTGTTAAGTTTGAATATGAGACCTTTAGGTTTCTTAGGTTGGGCCCCCTCATCCCTAAAACGCATCTAATCTTTCAAAGAGGTTATGACGTCATCTGCACAGACCCAATACACGGAAAGGGAAGTATCTACAGCAAAGTCCCGTTTGAAGTAGTTAAAGCAAAGGTCCCGTTTGATTTAGTTATAGCAAATGTCCCGTTTGAAGTATTTCAAGAACGTATGAGGGAGTTGCAGTGTCTCGAGGGGTCAGATATTGTGGGGGCAGATTATGTAGGGGCATAACATTGTTTGATCCAGGGGCATAAAACTGATTTAAACAGGGGGCATAACACGGATTGGGCGAGTTTCACTCACGGGCGTGTGGTTTAGGCGAGTTGGCTGGTGAACAATCGTGAATAACCTCACTATTTGAGCTCATGTACCACATATGATGAATAACCTCACTATTTGAGCTCATGTACCACATATGATGAATAACCTCACTATTTGAACTCATGTACCACATATGATGAATAACCTCACTATTTGAGCTCATGTACCACATATGATGAATAACCTCACTATTTGAGCTCATGTACCACATATGATGAATAACCTCACTATTTGAGCTCATGTACCACATATGATGAATAACCTCACTATTTGAGCTCATGTACCACATATGATGAATAACCTCACTATTTGAGCTCATGTACCACATATGATGAATAACCTCACTATTTGAACTCATGTACCACATATGATGAATAACCTTGAATAACCTCACTATTTGAGCTCATGTACCACATATGATGAATAACCTCACTATTTGAGCTCATGTACCACATATGATGAATAACCTCACTATTTGAACTCATGTACCACATATGATGAATAACCTCACTATTTGAGCTCATGTACCACATATGATGAATAACCTCACTATTTGAGCTCATGTACCACATATGATGAATAACCTCACTATTTGAGCTCATGTACCACATATGATGAATAACCTCACTATTTGAACTCATGTACCACATATGATGAATAACCTCACTATTTAAGCTCATGTACCACATATGATGAATAACCTCACTATTTGAGCTCATGTACCACATATGATGAATAACCTCACTATTTAATCTGATGTACCACATATGACGAATAACCTCACTATTTGAGCTCATGTACCACATATGATGAATAACCTCACTATTTGAGCTCATGTACCACATATGATAAATAACCTCACTATTTGAGCTCATGTACCACATATTAGCCCTAAAACTTCTGAAGAGTTTGGTTACATAAATATATTTCATTTTACATTTAGTTGTCAAAGAATTTCTAACAACAGAAACGGGACAAACAAAAACAACACAACAAAGAATTCGCATTAAGAACAAAGTCGTAACATTATCGCGAGTCAGTGGTTTGATCTATTCTTTCCCACCATGAAAAATGTGACATACAAATTGAAATGACAAAATATTGGCAGTTCTATACAAAAAATAATAATAATAATGTCGAATTAGTAGTATCATCATAATTGGTTCTTTATAAGCTCTCATGAACAACAACAATAGTTTTCTTGTGTTCAGGGCTGCTTAACTGGTCGAGTTTATATAGATATTTGCTCAACATATTCGTTTAACCGGATGAAAAAAAATAAGTTTGCTCCTCTCTACCCCCACACGTCGGGCGGCGGTGTAGTTCTCACCCCATGGCACTATTAATACTTGAATTTGAACTTTAAGCTCATTAAGACCACATTACAAGTCAGTTACGACTGGCTCGACCTTGCTGACCCTCCAGATGTGCATATTTTTCTTCAGCATCCTCTCATAATTGTCTTCATGACCCTCCTCTTCCAGCCAGTTTGTTCTGTTGCGTGAGGACAACTGCGCCTTTGATGACATGGAAGGAGTCAGAGAAAATTTTGAATTGTGGGATGGAATGGGGTGTGATGTTGGCCGAGGTGGGGTGCTTGTTACAATAGAAGAAAATGGTGATGGTGGTGTCACGGTGTTGAGGCATGTTTGAGAATCATCGAGATCTGAACCCGAACCGTATGCGCTGTCGGATTGAGACGCTATCGTGTCCGTGCTTGCCGTCCGGCACCTGAGGTCGAATTCCGTGTTGATTTCCTTGGTAGTACGGCCCAGGGTCTGCGCCCTTGGTCTGACATGAGCGTCATGGCCAGCCGTGTGTGGCTCATTTTCACAGATCTGGCGGTGAATCTTATTGCCAACTTGGGCCTTCTCCGTGCCAGACTGGCTATTATTCAATGTTGTTGGATTGGATGTTGGTGTCTTCATGTTGCCCGTAGCTACACTTTCGCGGTGGATGGTTCCAGAACATTCTCTGATGGTTCTCGTATGCCCATGCCCGGTCTTCTCTGGAGGAGTTCGTTTGATGCTGAGTCTGGCCCTGAAGTCCGCCAGCGTTCGGTTGTGGTAGATAGAGTTGGACTGAAGCAGAGGAGGTGGCGCAGCTCCGGGGTGACTTGGCGTGCGGAGGGATTTGATGACGTCGTTAATGGTGACCAGCTGTTTAAGAAGTGCCACGTCTTGACGTCTCAGAGACATCTAAAAAAAAAAAGATATTTAAAAAAAAAAATTATAATATCAACTGGAGAAAAGCTTTGAGGGAAATGACATTACATTATATTACTGGAGTCCTTTTACACCGATTTAAAGACACATTTATTTCGCAAACACCTTCTGGGATGATTGTCTACCATATTTTCCATTTAATGCATATTAGCTGTGTTGCTCACGGTTGAAATGGCTAGAAAGACTTTGACATTGTATGCTTGTAATTAGTTTTTGTAGTGTTGCGTTTGTTTTAAATGTGGTAAATTATAGATTTGTTTTTTGTTGACTTTGTACCGCGTTTCGAGCCTTTGGGGATGAAGCGTGTTTTTGAAATGAACTTTATTATTATTATTATTACTATAATGATCGCTAAGATAATGTGGGAGAAAAGTGGGGAGAGGGCTAAGTAGCCTAAGTTTGGTTAAGATGAAGTCGCAGCAAACGCATGGACATCACAGTTTAACCGTAAGACTACTTGTTCTAAAGGTAGTTGCAGTCTCATTAAGGTCCCAAGGACAAGTCTAGTTACGGCCATTGGTCCATACTGTCTAAGTTCGGCTTTTTGCTAATTGATATTTTTTTTAAAAAACATCTTGAAACAACACGAGATTTGAAATACCTACTTGGTTGACTCCACATCTTGTCTAAGATCGGTACGTATTAAGTGTGATGAGTATACTGTACAGTGAACCATGTGACGTAAGAAAGACAGGAAATGTAACAATTTGTCGTGGAAACACTCATCCGGTTATATTTAGCTTCCGAAATCCCCAGAAGCTAGTCCACTATTTGAGCATTGTACCCTGCTACTCAAGGTCAGGTCCAATAAGACTGTTGGTCAGACTGTTTTAAGACGGGTTCTTATTAAAACCGGGTTCAAAGTCAAACTCCACCATCGTCACTGCGCGTGATTGCACGTGACTATGTGTGATTGCACGTGACTGCACGTGTTCGGAAACACCAATGTGACGTAGCGCAGGAGCTGTATATTTAAAATGTTACAAATACAACTCTGCTCCCCAGTCTCTCAAATTATCTCAATAACAACCCCCCCCAACCCCCATACCACAAAAATGGGAATAACACAGACATTGAATAAATTACATATCGAATTATTTCTACTTTAAAAAAGTGCCTGGTGGGTGGGGGGGAAATAAAATTGGGAAGATTTACAGACACCGTCTTTGAGCGCCATATTATTTTTCTTAATAGAGTGCAACAATTTCAAGAGTTGGATCTTACTAAGACATGTGATAGACTGTGATGTATAACGCTTTACATTGTCAGTACACATCATCAAGAAGAAATCCATGTAGCTTCACTGAATCAGCAATGTAAGAATCCATGTAACTTCATTAAATCATCAATTTAAGAATCAATGTAACGTCATTAAGGGCGACTTTAACTTTGACTTCAATTGTGTGCTCCTTTAAATATGTTATCGAGAAATGACATCAAATGTATAAACCAAGTTAAATTATTTGCAGTGGCATAGCGAGGGTGTTTGGCACCCGGGGGACAAGATTCGCGCCCGGGGACAAGATCCATTTTTAGCGCCCCTTTTTCTTTTTTTCAACTCTCAAACCCATTATTTTCATCAATAAAATAATATCAAAGCACATTTTGGCGCCCTTAACTAGCTGGCACCCGGGGACATCTGTCCCCCCTTCCCCCACCACGCTACGCCTCTGCTTATTTGCGATTAGAGCCAATGCGGTGATCATTTTTTTTACGTGTATGCTGAGGAAAGTTGTTTTGTTTTCTTCTTAACCAAGATTTTTTTAAAAAAATGACATACCTAATTGAATTTTTTAAAATGGACTCCTTTAGAGTTGGCAGAACAAGGGGATTTATAACTTAGCCACAATGAAGAACTACGACAATAAACTAAATCAGATTTTTGTGCAACTGCTTAGTCCTACTGGAAAACAAAGCAAGTAATCCACATTCATCCAGATTAGCGGATACATCTTCTAATTCAAATTAATGCAACGTGGTGTGGAATGGAACGGGTAAAACATTAAGTATATTAAATAATTAATTTTGAAAAGAAAAAACAACAACTCACCATTTCTAGTCTAAGTGTTTGAAGTGACCTGTCCACTCTCGCAGACGAGGCCGAGTACTCTCGACAGACTTCTCGGACAGACACGAGATCGTACATGGTAATTCTTTGTCTTGTCTTGTTTTTATTTGTTTTTTTGTGTGTTTTTTTCGCTCAATTAAAAACTCAGATACACTCTCTCTTTTTCTTATATTGTATATTGGATTCGCGTATCCTTCAATGAAAAGCTGTGTCTTGGTATTGAAGATTTCAAACAGATTTCCCCACATACAGTATCGGGTTGTCTTAAGTTACTAACACTGAGGTCCGTCGACAGCAGGCACACACAATGGTTGAAACAGATTTTGCTCAAGTCGTGTTCATATATATATATCAAGAATATCAGACATCAGAGCTGTGAGTCAGAATCTGGTCCTGTCCTGTGAGCCACTTGATAATTTATTCATATATCGGTGACAGGCCACGTTCAAATAGGCAAGTCGGGCTGTTTGAAAGTGGCCAGATTTGTGGCTGACGAGTGGGGGGGGGGGGGGGGGCTCTAAGCGACCAACTTCCGTTTGACTTTACGCCAAGGTTATACCACTCCACCAACTTAATCCCCCCACCCCAACCACCTTTTTGAAAAGTTAGGTGGGGGTGTGTGTTTTTTTAGACTTACAGGTCTACCTTTTTCTTACCAGAGAGGTCACTGGGTTGGTTATGGAACAGTACAGATACAAGATTTTAAAGGGTGTAACGACATACACAGTTAATGCTGGGGAAACCGGTTAAACCCGGTAGCATTACATCTGGGCAGGGGGGGGGGGGGGGGGTCAAAAGTCTTTTTTTTTTAACTCCAAGCTGAACAATTATATATTGCGTCTAATGGTATGATAAAATGGCCCTTCATTTTATTTTAATTAGAGTAAATAATGTTAATTGGCACAGCAAACAAAGTTAATTGTACAACAGACACCTTAAATTTGCACAACACAGTTAATTTGCACAACGGCAAAGTTAACTGGCACAACAGACAAAGTTAAATGGCACAACAGAAAAAATTAACTGGCACAACAGACAAATTTAATTGGCAATACAGACAAATTTAATTGGCACAACATACACATTTAATTGGCACAACAGAAAATCTGACTGGCCAAACAGACACATTTTATTGGCAATACAGACACATTTAATTGGCACAACAGACAAATTTAACGGGCACAACATACAAATTTAATGGGCACAACAGACACATTTTCAATCATATAAGGCTGAGTGCTCAGTTTTATTTTTGTGATTGTCTTTAGTCTTTATTTTAACTAAAAACCATTTCGTCACTGTTTCAAATATTTCCTACTGCCCCTCATGCGTCATACCGTGCCATATACGAAATGCCCGATAGACGATCTGCTTAAAGCAATATAGTATTGATGAAAATAACTTAAAAAAATATTACCCTATCGGTGATCAGAAATACGTATGAAATCAATCGTTTAAAACAAAGTTCCTTCTTGAACAAATCTCCATTCAAGTAACTTTTTTTTTTCCATTCGATCAACATTCCTTCGCACAAATTTGGATTTGTATACCCGATACGCAACAAATAATATGATAAATAAAATTATACCGTAAGTGTGTCCACAATGGAAACTAGGAAATCGAAGAAAAGCTCATTGTGTGAGACGGAGTTATACAAAAAAGCAAACTAAATGACATGGGGACCTAACACATCATTTAAATGGATTAGATGTGCTTTCAGCTAATATTTTTATGATATACTCATTCACCCCATCGCGTTATCTTCCATAAAGTAGATCATATCTCAAGTGTTATATACAGTGGCGTTACTACTAGCCCGGCTGATGGAGTACAGAACACCAATGACCTGTGGAGCTCTCCTTTGGCTCGCTGTCACAGAAATCGTCAACCAGGACGTGCACCAGGAGGGAGTACTCAAACTGTCTCAGTCCGCGGGCCGGATTTCATTTTTTGGGACTTGACCAGTGGGCAAGAACCACTGGCCGGGGCACCTTGACTTGACGCCTGCGCCTTTGGGGCCCTTCGTCGTCAAAGAATGAATAGGTCACCAGAAGTTTCTTATTGTAAACTTGGCGTGCAGTTTACATTACAATCTAGCATAATCCAGTGAAGTGGTTATTTCAGAAATTTTCCCCCGGTGGTGGGGGGGGGGCACTTCAGATTTCTCGGCAGGGGGGGGGGGGACGGTGCCAGTTGATTTATTGTTGGACGTATTTTTAAAGAAATATCCTTGTCCACATTGGATTTTTTTTTTCGGAGGTGGGTGGTGGATTTGGGTGGTGGGGGGGGGCACTTGGCTTTACCCGTGTTTAAATAAAGGTCTCGTCTCGTTATCGTTATTCTAGCACATAAGATAACAGTAAAGATTCACTTTATTTTACTAAGGAAATTCAGCAATGATTTTCAAGATAAAAGAAGTATTCTCATTTTTTTTTTTTTTTTTTTTTTTTTTTGCACTCGACTGCTGAAATATGTACATTTGAGAAATCAACCTGATTTGAATTGTTACAACTAAAACTGTTTCATTAGTGAGATGAGGATGAAATCAAAGGGAGAAAATCATTGATATTTTTTTTCGAGATGTTCGTCCGTGATCTCACTGTAATCCCAGCAAACACTGTCAAGACTGTAAACCCCTAAATGACGACTAATTAATGAAATCCAAACCTGATGTCTGCAACAAACAACAAAAAGCAAGCTCAAATTAACACTCCTCTTTTGATTGACATCAAACACTAATGTGACCTGAGTGGTTTTGTATGGGGGGTTGGGGGTTTGGGGTTGGGGGAAAGCAGCAGGGTCACGTGTTTGGAGGAAGTGTCGACCTAGAAGACAAGCTCGGAGTAATTAATGAGTCCACTGTCTGTGTCAGCGGTTTCAAATAAGTCATACGTGACGCCGCGCTGACAGGAAGCACACACCGGTGGCCAAGGTAGGGGGGGAAAAAAAGCTTTTGAACCCCCCCCCTCGTGCTACGCATCGCTGGCGGTGACGTCAGCCTACGCAGGAGGAAAGAAGGCCCACCCCCCCCTTTTAAAGACGCCAGATTGTGTCAGCGATAATGCCTTTGCCTGAACCTCGATACAACATCTTTCCAGCTCTCCTCCTCCCACGTGACGTAAAGTCATTAATTAAAGACCCCCTTAAAAACTACGTGTTGTGTATAAATCCTTTTTAAAATGTAAACTTGACCAAATCGGGGGGGGGGGGGG
>CAXITT010000600.1:335226-364112 GCA_964033795.1 Lymnaea stagnalis | reverse complement strand
GGGGGGGGGGGGGGGGGGGGGGTGGGGGCTTGAAACATGCATACAAGTAACGCACTTTATAACAATCCCAATCAGGGCCCGCCCCCCCCCTACCCTTACACAAAGCTCGGAACCAAAAACGTGTTCACGCCCCTGAACTATAATAATATTCTAATGACCCACCAGCTTTTACGTCGCAGATTTTTGTCACCAACTATTTCAGGAAAACTAAAGAAACTATTAAGTATCAAACGAATTTGCGATATTAAAAAAAAAAAAACCCATTTAGCACAGTCATCGGGAATGTTATTTGGAGAAATTGTTTGTTGTTCATGTTTCCCTATAGAAAAACAGGATAACTGATTTGGGTTTTTTCAAATAAATAAATAAATAACTTTGAGCAGAGGCGTCTCCACTCTCCCTCCTCCCCGAGTAGTGGAAGCCAACTCCCTTCCACCCCCAAACCCTCAAAAAAAATCCAGACCTTAGACATTTTCTGTTTTCGGGCAAAGAGTTTCCTTTGAATCTTTGTACTGGCAGCATTGGTGTTGGATATTCGGGCGTTCACTAACTTTATTAGAACTAAACGAATTCACAGTTTAAAAAATTGTTAGAAAAATGTTGACTATTCAATAATAATATTGATAATCAACTAATTCATCTTTTTCCAGCAAATCAAATAATCGAATCCTGAGAGGATTCAAAACTAGAAATTGTAAAGGCCTATTATTATTATTATTATTTTTTAGATTTATTCTCACTATTCATTGCTATGGCAAGAGGTCGGCGTGGTTGTATGGTCGACACACGTGTCGTTCCAGATGACACACGTGTCGTTCCAGATGACACACGTGTCGTTCCAGATCCTGCAGTTTATTTGATCCTACGCCCGAGCTTGACGATTCCAAATAATCAATTTTTCTTCCTCCTCACAAAAATCCCCCCCCCCCCCCCGCCCCCCCCCCCACCCGGCCACCTTCCCCAAAAAAAAAATATAAAGAAAAAAATTGAGTGCTAAAATAATTAATTTTTACGTATAAATTTTGTGACCTATTGAAATTCCCAAGGCAGGGGTGGGGGGGGGGGGGATTATTTTATTCCGCCACCCAAAATGACATTGGAAGCTCCTGATGTTGTGCATAATCTCCCTCTTTCCTGTGTAGACGCCCTTGCCGTTGTGTATAATCTCCACCATGTGTAGTCGCCCCGGCCATTGTGTATAATCTTAACCCCGTATAGACGCCTCTGCCGTTGTGTATAATTTCCCCCCCCCCTCCGTATGACTCCCCTGCCAATGTGTATGATAGACTGTACTGGAAACAAACAAACATCTGGAATTAATACAGTAACCATACGTTTTTTATGCTGAACTAAAACGTTGAGTGCTTTAGTGGTAGCTTTTATTGTAGCTTATGTGGTAGCCTTTGTCATAGTTTCAGTGGTAGCCTTTGTCATAGGTTCAGTGGTAGCCTTTGTCATAGTTTCAGTGGTAGCCTTTGTCATAGGTTCAGTGGTAGATTTTGTCATAGGTTCAGTAGTAGCTTTTGTCATAGGTTCAGTAGTAGCTTTTGTCATAGGTTCAGTGGTAGGTTTTGTCATAGGTTCAGTAGTAGCTTTTGTCATAGGTTCAGTGGTAGCCTTTGTCATAGTTTCAGTGGTAGCCTTTGTCATAGGTTCAGTGGTAGATTTTGTCATAGGTTCAGTGGTAACTTTTGTCATATGATCACTGGTAGCTTTTGTCATAGGTTCAGTGGTAGCTTTTGTCATAGGTGCAGTGGTAGCTTTTGTCATAGGTGCAGTGGTAGCTTTTGTCATAGGTTCACTGGTAGCTTTTGTCATAGGTTCAGTGGTAGCTTTTGTCATAAGTTCAGTGGTAGCTTTTGTCATATGTTCACTGGTAGCTTTTGTCATAGGTTCACTGGTAGCTTTTGTCATAGGTTCAGTGGTAGCTTTTGTTATAGGTTCACTGGCAGCTTTTGTCATAGGTTCAGTGGTAGCCTTTGTCATAGGTTCAGTAGTAGCTTTGTCATAGGGTCAGTGGTTGCTTTTGTCATAGGTTCAGTGGTAACTTTTGTCATAGGTTCCGTGGTAGCTTTTGTCATCGGTTCACTGGTAGCTTTTGTCATAGGTTCAGTGGTAGCTTTTGTCATAGGTTCAGTGGTAGCTTTTGTCATAGGTTCAGTGGTAGCCTTTGTCGTAGTTTCAGTCGTAGCTTATATCTTAGCTTCAGTGGTATCCTTTGTCATGGGTTCAGTGGTAGCTTTTATCATAGGTTCAGTGGTAGCTTTTGTCATAGGTTCACTGGTAGCTTTTGTCATAGGTTCACTGGCAGCTTTTGTCATAGGTTCAGTGGTAGCTTTTATCATAGGTTCAGTAGTAGATTTTTTTCGTAAGTCTCTATCTTTCTTTTTTAAGTCAAGCGAAATTCGCTGTTTATTACTTAGCATGAGTAAATCAACCCTTTAGGTTACCTCTGTGCACAACTTCAAAATTGAAACATACATTTTATGAACGTTAATTTGGCTGAGAACCTAGACTATCCTAGATCTGGGCTTACATGATATATTGATAACCTAGATTGTTCTAAATCACGGCAGACATGATATATTGAAAACCTAGTTTGTCCTAGATCAGGGTTGGCAGGATATATTGAGAACCTGGCTTGTCCTAAAACGGGGCTGACATTATATATACTGAGAGCCTTCCTCGTCCAAGATCCGGGCTGACATGATATACCCACACTATACATCTGTCACAAAAAATAATTAAAGAAAACCTTTCCATCAAATGGCCATGAATCTTGACAGTTGACGTATTACAGCGACCGTCTTGACACGACAAACGGGAAATAAGGAAAGGGGCATGGTAAACAATTCATTTGTATCTGTTCCATTCATGCGTGTCCGATCAATTGAAATCCATGAGATCCGATCGTTACGCACAGCAACAGCCACAAAGTGTACACAACAGCCACAAAGTGTACACAGCAGCCACAAAGTGTACACAGCAGCCAAAAAGTGTACACAACAGCCACAAAGTGTAAACAACAGTCACAAAGTGTACGCAACAGCCACAAAGAGTACACAGCAGCCACAAAGTGTACACAACAGCCACAAAGTGTACACAGCAGCAAAAAAGTGTACACAACAGCCACAAAGTGTACACAACAGTCACAAAGTGTACACAACAGCCACAAAGTGTACACAACAGTCACAAAGTGTGCAAAGCAGCCACAAAGTGTACACAGCAGCCACAAAGTGTAAACAGCAGCCACAAAGCGTACACACCTCAACAAAGTGTACACAACTAAAGTTAGACGCGTCACAGGCGATAAGAAATTTATTAAAAAACTTAAAGAAGCTAAAAGTGAAATCACATGAAATCTAAGACGTGGGTGGACATATGAAATAGTGGGTGGACATATGAAATAGTGGGTGGAAATATGAAATAGTGGGTGGACATATTAAATAGTGGGTGGACACATTAAATAGTTGGTGGACACATTAAATAATGGCTGGACACATTAAATAGTTGGTGGACACATTAAATAATGGGTGGACACATTAAATAGTGGGTGGACACATTGAATAGTTGGTGGACACATTAAATAGTGGAAGGACACATTAAATAGTGGGTGGACACATTAAATAGTGGGTGGACACATTAAATAGTGGGTGGACACATTAAATAGTGGGTGGAAACATTAAATAGTGGGTGGACACATTAAATAGTGGGTGGACACATTAAATAGTGGGTGGACACATTAAATAGTGGGTGGACACATTAAATAATGGGTGGACATATTAAATAATGGGTGGACATATTAAATAGTGGGTGGACATATTAAATAGTGGGTGGACATATTAAATAGTGGGTGGACACATTAAATAGTGGGTGGACACATTAAATAATGGGTGGACACATTAAAAAATGGGTTGACACATTAAATAGTGGGTGGACACATTAAATAGTGGGTGGACACATTAAATAGTGGGTGGACACATTAAATAGTGGGTGGACACATTAAATAGTGGGTGGACACATTAAATATTGGGTGGACACATTAAATAGTGGGTGGACACATTAAATAGTGGGTGGACACATTAAATAGTGGGTGGACACATTAAATAGTGGGTGGACACATTAAATAGTGGGTGGACACATTAAATAGTGGGTGGACACATTAAATAGTGGGTGGACACATTAAATAATGGAAGGACACATTAAATAGTGGGTGGACACATTTAAAAATTGGTGGACACATTAAATAGTGGGTGGACACAATAAATAATGGGTGGACACATTAAATAGTGGGTGGACACATTAAGTAGTGGGTGGACACATTAACTAGTGGAAGGACACATTAAATAGTTGGTGGACACATTAAATAGTGGGTGGACACATTAAATAGTGGGTGGACACATTAAATAGTGGGTGGACACATTAAATAATGGGTGGACGTATTAAATAATGGGTTGACATATTAAATAATGGGTGGACATATTAAATAATGGGTGGACATATTAAATAAAGGGTGGTCATATTAAATAGTGGGTGGACATATTAAATAGTGGGTGGACATATTAAATAATGGGTGGACATATTAAATAATGGGTGGACATATTAAATAATGGGTGGACATATTAGATACTGGGTGGACATATTAAATAATGGGTGAACATATTAAATAATGGGTGGACATATTAAATAGTGGGTGGACATATTAAATAGTGGGTGGACATATTAAATAAAGGGGTGGACATATTAAATAATGGGTGGACATATTAAATAATGGGTGGACATATTAAATAGTGGGTGGACAAATTAAATAATGGGTGGACATATTGAATAGAGGGCGGATATACTAAATAGAGGGCGGGCATATTAAATAGAGGGCGGACATATTAAATAATGGGTGGACATAAAAAATAATGGGCGGACACATTAAATAGAGGGCGGACATATTAAATAGTGGGCGGACATATTAAATAGTGGACGGACATATTAAATTTTGGATGTACATATTAAATAGTGGCGGACATGTTAAATAGTGGGCGGACATATTAAATAGAGTGCGGACATATTAATTAGTCGGCGGACATATTAAATAGTGTGCGGACATATTAAATAGTGGGTGAACATATTAAATAGTGGGTGGACATATTAAATAGTGGTGGACTTATTAAATAGTGGGTGGACATATTAAATATTGGATTGACATATTAAATAGTGGGTGGACATATAAATAGTGGATTGACATATTAAATAGTAGGTGGACATATTAAATAATGGGTGGACACATTAAATAGTCGGTGGACATATTAAATAGTGGGCGGACACATTAAATAATGGGCGAACACTTTAAATAGTGGGTGGTTATATTAAATAGTGGGTGGACATATTAAATAATAGGTGGACACATTAAAATGTGGGGGGACACATTAAATAGTCCGTGGACATATTAAATAGTGGGCGGACAAATTAAATAGTGGGCGGACACATTAAATAGTGGGCGGACACATTAAATTGTGGGTGGACATATTAAATAATGGGTGGACATATTAAATAATAGATGGAAAATTTAATAGTGGGTGGACATATTAAATAGTGGCTGGACATATTAAATAATGGGCGGAGATATTAAATAATGGGTGGACATATTAAATAATGGGTGGACATATTAAATAATGGGCGGACATATTAAATAATGGGTGGACATATTAAATAATGGGTGGAGATATTAAATAATGGGTGGACATATTAAATAGTGGGTGGACATATTAAATAGTTGGTGGACATATTAAATAGTGGGTGGACATATTAAATAATGGGTGGACATATTAAATAATGGGTGGACATATTAAATAATGGTCGGACATATTAAACGGTGGGCGTGCTGCTAAGACTCGGGTTGTGCTGTCGTAGCTAGTTTTAGTGTAACCAGGGTCGAGCCAAGATTTTTTCCGCCTCTCCACGAAAAAAAACCCCACCATGCCTTTTGCTGAACATGTCACCAAGCAACATAAAAAAAAAAAATTCCCGCCCATAGAGGATCCAACTTTCCGTGTCCCCCCCCCCTTCCCGTGCCAGTGTCTGGTTGCCGACTTTGTTTCCTTTTAAAGATACGATTCGACAAGCCACAGAACCGATCAAATTCTTTGAGATCATTTGATGGCTGGATTTGACGAAGTTTCAATCCGAGCACAGGAAGCATGGGCTACCCGTTAAGGAAGAGGGCATGAGCCCTAAGGGGTCCATCTTGCATGCTGCGCATCATAATATGTGCCCAAACACAAGAGGCGATAATAATAATGGGTATGATTTATGAAATATAAAGACAATAAAAAGTCATCATCATTCACATTCTACGGGGAGCGAACTAATCGTTCATTATTCCCCTCTCCCCGGGTTTCAAATTAGAAACAGAGCGTCATATGCTGGCTGACTTAATTAAATCTCAACACTTGAAGACTGAAGTGGCCCATCTCATCCCATCTCATCCCATGGTGGTAGTCACAATTAAAATGTCAGGAAATAGAAATGGTCGCTTATTCAAAAAATGGAGTCTTCAAATGTTCTCTAAAATGGTCAACAAGGTGGTAAAAACGCGTCTTTTGGTCTTTTAAAAACACTTTAAAAAGTGCGGCAATGTCAAACAGCGCACCATGGCGTCAGCTATTTGATTTTTACAGAAACTGTCGCTGGGATACGCCAACCACCCCCCCCTTCCCTTAAGTTACGCTCAAAATAGCCCTTTTTTTTTTTTTACACCGGACACTTTCTCACGCCCCATGCTGTTGGTTTCTATTGTTTTATTCATGGAAGTGAATGCACATCAAGTGGATGAGCTAAATGGCGACAACACTGTGGGATTGTCCCCCTTACTTTTTAAGTGAGCTACGAGGTTTAGACAAAACCAACAAGAGCAATTGACTTTTTGCTTAAATAGATATGCATCACATGTTCTTCTTTTTCTTACAACATATATTTTAAGCGAAATTTACGATAGGAAGAAATAGTTTCCACATACAACAATGGGATATGTGAACATCTAAGTTTTCCATCACTTCTCCTGACTTGAAAGGGTAATCTGATTTGATCATAAAGCTCAAAGGTCATAGATCACAAGGAAAATTACCCAATTTTTTAAAGTGTCGCTTTGTTAAAATTCCCGGAGCCAGCACACATCGGGGATTAGAGATACACAAATTAACGTTTCGCTATGTCCTTAGCACGTGATTTCTTTTAAAGTAATTGTTTTCTCATTGTGAATAAATAGGCTTAGAACTACGTGGCAGATTATAATTCTTTCCGATAACGTGACACCTTTTCTGTATTAAAATCAGCCAGAACATTTCAGTAGGAATGATCATTACCATCCACTCTCAGTATTAAAATCAGCCAGAACATTTCTGTAGGAATGATCATTACCCTCCACTCTCAGTATTAAAATCAGCCAGAATATTTCAGTAGGAATGATCATTACCATCCACTCTCAGTATTAAAATCAGCCAGAACATTTCAGAAGGAATGATCATTACCATCCACTCTCAGTATTAAAATCAGCCAGAACATTTCAGTAGGAATGATCATTAACAAACAATCATCATCATCATCGCCTGTCGTCCCGTCTGGGGCATAGGCCACAAACAAAGGCTCTCCAGGCATCCCGGTCTTGGGCAAGTCTCTCCAACTGTCCCCAGTTGTGCCCACTCTTTTTGATGTCTGCCTCCAGTTCCCTTCTCCAAGTTGTTTTGGGTCGACCTCTTTTTCTCTTACCCTGGGGGTTCCAAGTCAGGGCTTGTCTCGTGATACTTGATGCGGGCTTTCTGAGGGTGTGGCCAATCCATCTCCATCTGCGCTGGCAGATTAACTCTTCCACTGGTTCTTGTTGTGTGCGCCGCCAGAGATCCTCGTTGGTGATGACGGTGGGCCAGCGGATTCGTAAAATCGTTCGGAGACATGAGTTGATAAAGGTCTGTAGCTTTTTTGAACCAGCTGCTGTTGTTCGCCATGTTTCTGCCCCATATAGCAAGACAGGTTTCACTGTGGTGTTGAATACCTTGACCTTGGTCTGGAGGGTCAAATTGCTGCAGCTCCAGACCTTTTTTAGCTGGTTAAATGCCGCTCTTGCCTTACCAACTCTCACTCTTATGTCGGCGTCTGTCCCTCCTTGTATGTCAATGATGCTGCCGAGGTATGTAAAGCTATCCACCTCCTCAAGGTTTGTTCCTTCCAGTGCTATAGGTGTGTTGCTTGATGTATTTATTTTAAGGACTTTGCTTTTTCCTCTGTGGATGTTCAGGCCGATGCAAGCAGAGTACTGTGCTACATAATTGGTTTTCTCTTGCATCTGTTGCTGTGTGTGTGATACTAGGGCCAGATCATCCGCAAAATCCAGGTCATCAAGTTGTTTCCATAGTGTCCACTGAATACCATTTCTCTTCTGCTCTGTAGACATTTTCATTATCCAATCAATGGTCAGCAGGAATAGGAAAGGCGAGAGCAGACACCCCTGTCTGACACCGGTCTGTACCTCAAAAGCCGCCGTTGTTTGCTGGCCGTGGACAATTCTGCACGATAGTCCTTCGTAAGAAGCCTTAATTATGTCTGTCAATTTTTGTGGTACCCCGTAGTGTCTAAGCAGCTTCCACAGAGTCTGTCTGTCGACACTGTCAAAAGCCTTCTCATAGTCAATGAAGTTGACGTATAGTGACGAGTTCCACTCCAGAGATTGTTCCACAATAATTCTCAGTGTGGCAATCTGGTCTGTGCAGGATCTGTCTTTTCTGAACCCTGCTTGTTGGTCCCTAAGATTGATGTCTATTGCCTCCCTCATTCTGTTTAGCAGCATTCTGTTGAATACTTTGCTTGGGATCGACAGCAGGGTTATTCCCCTATAGTTAGAACAAGAACTAAGGTCTCCTTTCTTCGGGAGCTTAACGAGGTGTCCTTCTTTCCATTCAGCCGGTATCTGTTCCTCCTCCCATATTTTCTTGAATAGTGTGTGTAGCATTTCAGTGCTAGACGTAATATCTGCTGTCAAGGCTTCTGTCGGTATTCTGTCAGGACCTGCCGCCTTGCCTTTCTTTAGTTGTTTAATTGCTCTGCATATTTCTTGCTTTGTGGGTGTGCTGCACTCTATTTCTAGATCTTTTTCCGCTGGCTCTATGTTGAGTGTGTGTTGTGGTGCTGGCCGGTTGAGGAGTTCTTCAAAATGTTCTATCCATCTTTTTTTCTGACCCTCTTCATCAGGTATTGATTTCCCATCTTTAGTTTTAACTGGTCTCACTGGATTGTTGAACTTTCCAGATAACTTTTTGATTGTACTGAATAATTCTCTTGTGTTTCCATGGTACGCAGCCTCCTCTGCTTCACTTGCTAATCCTTCTATGTAGTTCTTTTTATCTGTCCTTATACTACGTTTAACTTCTTTATTTGCTTCTGAGTATTCTGTTGATGCTCTGGCCTTTTCGGTTCTGGTGCGGCTATTGTTTAGATTTGCCTTCTTCTTTCTCCTATATTGGATTTTTTCCATGGTTTCAGCCGAAATCCATTCTTTATGCGTTTGTTGCCTAGGGCCCAACACTTCTTCACAGGTAGTCGTGAATATCTCTTTGATTTCTTTCCAGTTTTTGTCAATTGTTTCTTCATTGCCTAGTTCCTGTAAGATCTGGAACTTATTGGAGATGGTAAGTTTAAACTCCTTTAGCTTGGACTCATCTTTCAAGAGGTTGATGTTAAAATGTTGGCGCTTGCTTCCCTCGCTTGTCCAGTTCTTTTTCAGTTTCAGCCTTAATTTGGCAATAATTAGATGATGGTCTGAGGCTACATCTGCCCCTCTTTTTACCCTAACATCTTGGAGCGACCGTCTAAACTTATTGCAAATACAGAAATGGTCAATTTGGTTAGCCGTTGACATATCTGGTGAAATCCATGTGGCCTTGTGGATATTTCTATGCATGAAGAGGCTTCCTCCGATGACTAGTCCAATTGTAGCACATAGATCTGCTAGTCTTTCACCATTTTCATTCATCTCTCCCATACCATGTGTTCCCATGCATTCTTCATAGCCTTTATTGTTGCTGCCTATTTTCGCATTTAGGTCGCCCATGAGTATAACCATATTGCTCTTAGGACACCTTTGGACCAGGGTTCGCAGTCTGTTGTAGAAATCCTCTTTGTCCTCTTCTTTACTATCGTTGGTAGGAGCGTACACCTGTAGGATGTCCATATTGATTTTTCGTTTTTTTGTCTTAAATCTTGCCGTGATTATACGGGAACCATGCGCTTCCCACCCTATAAGTGCGTTCTGGGCAGTTCTGGAAAGCATGAGTGCCACTCCTTGGTTGTGCGCCGCATTTTCATCTTCGTGGCCTGAATATAGCAGCAGTTCCCCTGTGTTGAGCTTTATCTGACCTGAGCCTATCCATCGAGACTCACTTATTCCCAAGATGGCTAGTTTGTATCTTTGCATTTCAGCAGCAACTTGGACAGTTTTTCCAGTTTCGAACATGGTCCTTACGTTCCATGTTCCTAGACTGGTGGTGGTCCTAGTGGAGAGGATGGTTGTCCGCCGGTTGGTTTCCAGTTGGCTTTGGCCACCCAGCTTCATTAATTCTCTGTTAGGAGACCCATCCTTTCCAAGGTCCGAGTTTCCTTTTGAAATCTTTCTTTGTGTTTTTGTAGCAGGGCTTTTTTTACAGGGAAGGGTTGCTAGCCCTTCGCCCAACCCTCCTCCTTTCTCACCCGGGCTTGGGACCGGCTACGGCGGAGTTTAACAAACAATCTCAGTATTAAAATCAACCAGAACATTTCAGTAGGAATGATCACTACCCTCCACTCTCAGTATTAAAATCAACCAGAACAGTTCAGTAGGAATGATCATTAACAAACAATCTCAGTATTAAAATCAACCAGAACATTTCAGTAGGAATGATCATTACCATCCACTCTCAGTATTAAAATATGCCAGAACATTTCAGTAGGAATGATCATTACTCTCCACTCTCAGTATTAAAATCAGCCAGAACATTTCAGTAGGAATGGACATTACCCTCCACTCTCATCATCACGAAGTTGCCAGTGAAGACCTTAAGCTGTAGCTTATTTTTGGTTACGACAAACTTCAAAACAATCTGTTCAATGATTTAGTAAATACTGTAGAAGTTCGACTTTTCTGTCCATTCAACAAAATTTTGTTAAAATTCAGCATTAGGTCAGTATCGTACAAAAGTCACACCACAAATTTGTGTTAAATGTTGACTATTAGTTTTTAACAGTATCTAAAATCTGAACCTGTTCTCTTTAAAATGCAATGAGCCCTCACACTCTTAGAACCTACATACGGTAATATCTCCAAAAAAAGCAAGACATTACTACACAAAAGACAAAACGCAGCAAATGGTTGTTTTCAATATCTTTTTTTTTACTATTGAAAAATGCTTCAAAGAAAATATTTTGTTTTAAACAGTAGAGTTTATCATCAAAAGCAATGTCGACTTAAGTTAAACAAACACATGGTATCACTCTGTCAATGACTTAAGTTAAACAAACACATGGTGTCACGCTGTCAATGACTTAAGTTAAACAAACACATGGTGTCACGCTGTCAATGACTTAAGTTAAACAAACACATGGTGTCACGCTGTCAATGACTTAAGTTAAACAAACACATGGTATCACGCTGTCTATGTTTTTTTTTTAATCTAACATGACATTCTAACTGCAATGATGTCATCGTTCGAGTTCATGAAAGACTTCTGAGATAACGTGAAGGAGGATCGCTCGGATTGTTGACCTCTAACATTTGGACCAATGAAGTTTGACCGTTTCTCTTTCAATCTTACAGTTCAGTTCACGAATTCTCCCAGGGGTGCCGTGGCTTCTAGATATGTCGGGAGGTCTGTGCAGGCCTCATCATAAGACGGTGGTGGGCCGTCATTTTCCCACTCCGTCATATTAGGGCTCACGGTTTGCTCATAGGCCAGGGAGTTCACTCTTCCCGATGCCTGTACAGTAATGTCCCGTGACGTGCGTCTGCTAGGCAACATGGCCGCTTTCAGAGACCACTTGTCAGCTTTCCTTTCCCATTTCCTCTGTCTTCTTGCCTGGCAGGAGCTGGTTATGCACTGCGATGGCCAGGAATACGACACATAATAATTATTTTAAAATGTTTAAGTTGCCTCAATTGCAGAAATTATAACAAAGAGAAAAGATCATTTAAAAAAAAAAAAAAGCACAATTTTTTTTTTTTTTTTTTTTTTTTTTAAAAAGGTTATGAGCTTCCAGACTGCCGCTTTCATTTAATTTAAAGCACTTTTTTGAGATATCAAATTTGCACTAACCTAAAATGATTTTTTTAATAATCAGTTACATTAATAGTCCATTTGAACTCAGTCGCTTACAAACACAAACAAGTTGTTTTTTTTTTTTTTTTGTAACGATCTTGGCAAAACTATTGAAACGTTGGAAGAAAGTCTGTATTATTATTGTATTTATTTATCTTGATGCGTTTTTGATGGAAGTGAGGTGATACTTTCAAAATTAATGTTATTCTACCTGACTGTTTGATGTGGCACATTCCAGACGTCCAATCTTTCTTTCAAATTTCAGCTGCCTCCTCTCCTGTTTTAGTTGCCGCCTATGGATACAAATCATAAAAAAATGATCCGATATGAAGTGTTAAGTAGGCCATGCTAAGACTCCGACCTGCGGACCGATTCCGGCCCTTTTCATGCTTATATACAACACCCTTCTCCCACGCTTCCTAAATTATTTGAAAATACAATCCAAAGAAAAAAATCATGAAATCGTCTTCACTTTTATATTATAATTTTCTCTACTATAAAGACAAAGATGATGATGACTAACTTTTGTCCAAGTGGCTTAAAGACGGGCCTATTATCATACAAATGTTTGCAAAGACACTCCTAATAATGTAACAGGGTTACGTAACGCACAGTGGCGTAACTAGCGAGTGAATGGGGTGTGGCAGCACCGGCGGGTGACAACCTCACAGGGGGCGGGGGGGGGGGGTGACACACAAATGAAAAATTGAATATTTGACAGAGGTAACTCAAGTCCGGTTAATAAAATATCTAAGAAATTAAAAGAGCAGGGGGCCACCATGTTTAATTAATAATGTAACAGGGTTACGTAACGCACAGTGGCGTAACTAGCGAGTGAATGGGGTGTGGCAGCACCGGCGGGTGACAACCTCACAGGGGGCGGGGGGGGGGGGGACACACAAATGAAAAATTGAATATTTGACAGAGGTCACTCAAGTCCGGTTAATAAAATATCTAAGATATTACAAGAGCAGGGTGCCACCATGTTTAAAGTATATGCATCTTATCTGGCACCAAAAACTCAGAATATACTTATGAATGTTCTGACAAATTATGTTAAGGGGATGCTTGTCATGGATATATATGCTTGTCTGAGAAGTATTTTCGAGTCATGTTCAACAGCAGAACGTACCAATCAGATACTGACCAGATGACTGAGGTGATCAGATATGTAACAATCCTCGATCTGAAAACTGAAGAGAGACGTTGCTCTAGTTTGTTTGTTTTTTTTTAACTTTAAAAAACTGTAAAGTGATGGACTGAACATAATAATGCGCCGAGTTCAAGGTTACAAATGATTCAAATGATGTTGCCACAGCGTATCGTATTCATGGATGTGTGCAAGCACTACTGAAAGGAAAGAACAAGAAAGCCATTTTTAAATGTATTTTTTGGATCAGCCACTCAACGTGTGTGGTCGACACTCTTTTGCTCACATGGCATCATGTGTAACATCTTTTGGTACTCTCTTTTCGGCTTCCACTTATAGAGGAGACATTTTAATTTAACACACTGTCATGTCAGTAAAACGACTATCAACAACACACTGGAATGTCAGTGAAAAGACTTTCAACAACACGCTGGAATGGCAGTGAAAAGACTATCATCAACACGCTGGAGAGTTGATCATGCTGCATTAAAACAATCTAAAGACAAGTTTGATCAATGTGTGGTGGTCATTAAAGCACTATGACCTTCGTGAAAATTTTGGCCACAAAACCTTTACCAGTAGGTCCTTGATATACGAAGTACACCACTAGGTCTTGAACGCATGAAGTACACCACTAGGTCTTGGTCCCAAGAAGTACACCACTAGGTCCTTGATACATGAAGTACACCACTAGGTCTTGGACGAACGATGTGCACCATTAGGTCATGGACGCATGAAGTACACTACGAGGTCCTTGATGCACGGAGTACACCACTAGGTGTTGGACGCATTAAATAAACCACTATGTCCTTGATACACGGAGTACACCACTAGGTCTTTGAGGCACGAAGTACACACAAGGTCCTTGATACACGGAGTACACCACTAGGTCTTTGAGGCACGAAGTACACACAAGGTCCTTGATACACGGAGTACACCACTAGGTCTTTGAGGCACGAAGTACACACAAGGTCCTTGATACACGGAGTACACCACTAGGTCTTTGAGGCACGAAGTACACACAAGGTCCTTGATACACGGAGTACACCACTAGGTCTTTGAGGCACGAAGTACACACAAGGTCCTTGATACACGGAGTACACCACTAGGTCTTTGAGGCACGAAGTACACACAAGGTCCTTGATACACGGAGTACACCACTAGGTCTTTGACGCACGAAGTACACCATTCGGTCTTTAACGCATGAAGTACACACAATGTCCTTGATACACGAAGTAAACCACTAGGCCTTGAACGCACGAAGTACACCACAAAGTCTTTTCTTTCTGTGATTTCACGCTTCTCTGCTACTTTTACTTTTTGTCTGATATACTTGAGGAGCCTGATCCTACTCAGCAACATCTGAGTATCAAAGGCTTTACTTTTGATAAAGGGGTGATCCCTGCCGGTGCGATATAAGCACAGTCAAATAGTGGAGCATAGCATTGAACAAGCATTTTCAAGAGTAGGCCAATACGGACTGTCGGTAGAGAGAAGATCAAGGTTCAAGAAGAAAACGCCATGAAAGCAGTCAAGAGATACTCCGGACTCCATTTGCCAAGTAAATACAAGAGTGTGATGCTTGAGGTCATTGATCGTTTTCCCTGTGAACTCCAAGAGCTGTCAAGAAAGTAACATACATTTTGTTGCAGCTGTTGAAGCAAAGATTTTCTTATCATCCAATGATGAAGAGTTACTCGTGTCCATTCCAAAGCCGACCACGTTCACTTTCTATGAATGTGAACTTTTAATGTGAACTTTTAATGTGAACTTTTAATGTGAAGTTTGAAGTTTGAAGATATCCAAAATCAGGACGTGTTAATCTCGCCGAAGCCAAGGGTTGGTCAACATTTGAAGTTTTGACATTCAAAATGTGAATGGAACTTCCTAGAATATCTCCCAATGCTCCCATTAACTGAACGAATATTTCTGATAACCTGTGTGTCTATGGAACCACATCCCATGATTTTTTGGGGGTATTTTTGTCAATTAAAAGTTGTAAGGTGAAGTATGTTGCTTTAGATCAGGGGTCGGGAACCTATGGCTCGCGAGCCAGATGTGGCTCTATTGATGGCTGCATCTGGCTCCCAGAAAAATGTTCGATTATTTTTAAAAAAAATATTTCTTCAGACTCCTTTGATCGGCATATTAATTGCATACCAATATTCCATTCTACAAATTTTCTACAATTTTTAGTTTTAAAATTAATGTACGGCTCTAACAGAATTATTTTTCAAAATATGTGGTGTCCATGGCGCTCTCAGACAAAAAGGTTCCCGACCCCTGATTGAGATGAACTCAGTGACAGCTTTGAAAGGAATGTTTTTACTGTAAGTTTTTAATTTTTCCATACAATGCAGTTTTGATGATTAATTTCTTTATGCTTTTCACCCAACAATCTATGGTTTTTCGTACGGATGACATTGCTCTATAACTTAATTGACGAATAATATAATATGTGATTTTGTATGATGTGGTGTTAAGATCAGTTCAAGTGGGGGGGGGGTGGGGGGGGGGGGGGGGGGGGGGGGGGGGGCGCCAACCCTATGGATGCCTCTGGTTACTCTGGTTACACCACTGTGTATCAAATGTAAATCTCGTACTTGGCATTTAGATCTTGTTGTTAATTGAGTACGTCTGGTTGTTAGAAAATGCATTTAAATGTTAACTGTAAATATCCTAGTTTTTTGTTTTTTTATTCTTTAAGTTAAAAAAAATATATTTTTTTTTTACATTTTTTAAATCTTAAAATTGTACGATGTTTTTACTGCTTGATACAAGCATACATGTTTGGAAGTGTTTGTACATGCATAATTCACAGTCATCTCTTATTCCAAACAGGTCGAAGATGCCCATGAATGAAATGGGAATTAATCAATGAAATGTAAAACACCGTCATCATTAAGAGTTGTGTGTTCTTGACCCCTGACTAGCACTGTTTATGAAGATAGTTTGATCAATCATGAGTCCTTAAATCATAATGTACGTTTATGTGACTTAATATCGAAGTATAAAGTATCGAATAATCCAGATGATAGATACTAGAGAGTTTTGATCAAATAAAAATAGAGAATTAAAATAACTTTTACATGTGTGTGTGTGTATGTGTGTGTGTGTGTGTTACCATGGCTACAATTAGGATATACATTCATTAACTAAGCGGCTTAGCAATTCATGTCAAATTTTAGATTTTTTTGAAGATATGTTCATTGCTTTTTATAAATGAATCTAAAATATGAGTCAACAACACTGGACACGGTTATGAAATAAAACAGAATCATGTAGTGCAAAAGACCAAAGCTCATTAGTCTTACCCTTGTCAGGTGTCAAGTTTAAAACGCGACTAGACTTTTTCTACCCTGTCAAATATAAAGTCTAACACACAACTTGGGTTTGTATTACCCACCCAGATGTTAAGTCTAACACACAACTGAACTTCGTCTTACCTGTTATAATAGGCTTGTATCAAACCAATGAAAACCGAATAGAGCCAACCTCTGAGTGTTACAATCAGCCAGTAGAACATGGCGTGATAGTGGCACTCTCTTTAAAACACAAACACACGATAACTCAATATAAAATAATCTTTGTTTGAAAGATTTTGACACAAAATGTAAACAAAAACTGTTAGCAGTTAAATTACAAGCGTTTCGTCACTTCGGGTTGTTCCATTTTTATGAAAATAACATTGACCCAGTTCCTTAGGAAAAGACCTTTCAGCATTTTCTTAGAAGTCTATTTATAGTTTATTGGAAACTCCAATGGAAACAATGCATATGGTGGAAGACAATGAAGTTGTTTTATCAAGGGTTATTACATTTTGGCATAGAGGGTCAACAAAAGTTCAGGGGATGGTGGACGGGGGCATATTTTACAAATTTAGAACACTAATAAATAGCTGTTGTTGTTTTTTCCCTGTCTATCTCGTGGTGCGTAAATCATGAATTTTCAAATTATTTAGTTAACTTAAATTCATATTACCGGTATTTTTTACTTTGGAATTTGTTTACTTTGTGGGTCAGTGATTTATTTGCGCCCCACCCTCCAGCCCACCTGTTATTTAAAACATGCTAATCTCTTTTATAGTCCTGCGCCTCGAACCAGAAGAATTGGTTGTTTCGTATTCCACTGTTTAGTTGAAATTAAATACAACATTTAATACAACATTTCTTAGAAATTTAATAAAGCGTAATGAATATTCCCTGTTTGAAGAATTTGATCCTTTTCACCACCTTTTAAACCTTATTAGTTTTAAAAAAAACAAAAAAACACACAACTAAAAATCGAATTTATCGAAGTGTGCCACCAAGCGCAGGCCACTCTGTTAAGAATACAATCTAATATTTTTCATTTTTAACTCCCTTTACATAGCATTCGAATTTTTGAAAATGTTTTTCACGGTTAAACGGCCTGAAAATTCCAATTTTCATTAAGAATATTGACCTACTTTAAAACTAGTAATATAAAACATGGACTTTATAGGTTAATTTTCGTTTTAAGGAGAGTATTAATTAAAATCATTTAATACAGGTAAACAAACATTTTTCACTCACTAGGTGAGAACCCTTATATACACACGAATCTGTAAACGTTTCGTCACACAGAGATAATATCTCTAAACTTGTGACGAAGGTCGCCTGTCATATTTGGAGTGAGAACCTCTCATCAAGTGGTTATTTCAAGTATATGCGTTCGTCTACATTTTTCCTAAACCATTTAATACTCAGCTGTACAGTTATATTTTTGTCAGGAGTTGTTACCCCTCGCCGCATTTCTCAGCTCTAAATATCAAGTTCTCGCCCCTAGCAGCCCTCTCTAAATATCTTGTTGTCGTCCCTAGCCACACACTCAGCTACATATCACGAGTTGCGGGGGGGTCTTGAAGCCGTTGATATTAAGGGCCAGGACTCCGCCGCGCAGAATGAAAGAGAGAGCTGGTCAGCCTTTGAAGATGGACGGGTCTTTTGTCTTAGAACGTCAGAACTTTGGCTTTGGCGCCCCATTCATCATCGCAAAGGCATCATTCACAGCGCGCCCCCCTCCCCAACCTTCCTCCAACCACCCTTCTTCCCCCTCCACTTACTTTAAAACTCTCGATGCCGGCTCAGATTAAATGGGTTCCTCTCTCATCGAAAGCTTGTATATTGCCCAACCACTTTCCTTATTATTTCCTGTATTTAACTTACTGTGTTGTGACCCTTGAGAACTTTACCATTTCAATTGCAAACTACAAAATTATTATTTTTTTTTTAAAAATTCAAAATCTTGAAAGAGGATGGTCTTTTCAAAACTCTTATATTTCAAGTATTCATGTGTCCGTCCCTTCTGTTCTGATAATGTCGCTCTAAGGCTCTAAAGTCATGAAATGAGGCTACATGATCCTGAGACTCTAATGTCCTGATAATGAGGCTCTAAGGTCCTGATATAAGACTCTAAGGCCCTAATATTCTAATATGAAGCGCTAATTTCCTGATAATGGGGCTGTAAGGGTCTGATATGAGGCTATGAGGCACTAAGGTACTGATATTGAGGCTCTTACGTCCTGGTGTGAGGCTCTAAGTCTTTTAGGTCCTTAAAATAAGACTCTACGGCTCCAAAGTCCTAATGCGTGGCTCTAAGGCCCTAATATCCTAATATGAGGCTCTAAAACTCTATGGCTGTAAAGTCCTAATGGGTGGCTCTAATATAACGTTTTTTCTGACATTGGCGTAATTGATATCAAATTGATTTGTTTGCTCTTCTATGGTGAATCCGCACTCTGTCACTCATCCTAGACTCTGATATCGTTTTTTAATAGACCTTTGCCCTCAAAATTCAGAAGCAATGTTCGGATGCTACAAAACTGTTCAACACCGCGAAACAAATTTGAAAACTGTATGGGGGACAAAACGCCTCTGTATCGAAAATTTTCGCAGCAGTGACCTGAAATCGTATTCGGACTATGGCATCGTGGAATTGGTAGGGCACAAGAAAACTCTTCATCACACCTAGGGTATAACTCTTACATCACACCTAGGGTATAACTCTGACATCACACCTAGGGTATAACTCTTACATCACACCTAGGGTATAACTCTTACATCACACCTAGGGTATAACTCTTACATCACACCTAGGGTATAACTCTTACATCACACCTAGAGTATAACTCTTACATCACACCTAGGGTATAACTCTTACATCACACCTAGAGTATAACTCTTCATCACACCTAGGGTATAACTCTTACATCACACCTAGGGTATAACTCTTACATCACCTTAGGGTATAACTCTTACATCACACCTAGGGTATAACTCTTACATCACACCTAGGGTATAACTCTTACATCATACCTAGGGTGTAACTCTTCATCACACCTAGGGTATAACTCTTCATCACACCTAGGGTATAACTCTTCATAACACCTAGGGTATAACTCTTCATCACACCTAGGGTATAACTCTTCATCACACCTAGGGTATAACTCTTCATCACACCTAGGGTATAACTCTTCATCACACCTAGGGTAAAACTCTTCATCCCACCTGGGGTATAACTCTTCATTACACCTAGGGTATAACACTTCATCCCACCTGGGGTATAACTCTTCATCACACCTAGGGTATAACTCTTCATCCCAACTGGGGTATAACTCTTCATCCCACCTAGGGTATAACTCTTCATCACACCTAGGGTATAACTCTTCATCCCAACTGGGGTATAACTCTTCATCCCACCTGGGGTATAACTCTTCATCACACCTAGGGCATAACTCTTCATCACACCTAGGGTATAACTCTTCATCCCACCTGGGGTATAACTCTTCATCACACCTAGGGTATAACTCTTCATCCCACCTAGGGTATAACTCTTCATCACACCTAGGGTATAACTCTTCATCACACCTAGGGTATAACTCTTCATCACACCTAGGGTATAACTCTTACATCAATTTATTGTAGCTCCTGTGGAGTTCAGTTGTTTTTTTTTCATTTACCACCATGGTTGGAAATCCCGGCGGTGGGTCATTCGGTCATTGGTTGGATTCGTAAACCCAAATTCAGAGTTGTGCATCGTTTTTCCTCCGATTCTATATCGCCATGGTTATCTCCATGGGTTTCCAATGAGAGTTCCCACCCCTTGGGCGGTCACGGGCGGTAACTGTAACCTTTCCTGTTTTCTAACACAACGAAACACATCTGCGGCCTATTAGTTGGCCAAGTGCGCGGGTCAACACGGGTCCCGGTGTGAGGCACATCGACGGTCTGGACGGGACCCCCAGGGGGGAGGGAGTCATTTTTTGTCAGCGAGTGTGGTTAGAAATCCAAACGACGACGACTATCCAGGCTCTCCATGATGCACAAGATAAATAATGGGCTGGCCCACTGTTCCAGCATTAAACAGAAACTCGTCCCTCTCCCCCATAGACAGCCACGAGGCCATGACAGGCAATTCCGGCTCATACCAGTGAGAACCCAGCATATAAACTGCTCATTCCTGCCAAAGACAATCAGAGTCTAGAACAAGCTTCCAAAAGGAACATTCGAGGCGACATCACTTGACACATTTGTGTCGATTGCCTTAGGCCTTACAACCCCCAGTGCATGATACCCTTAATAAGTAGCCCATGCAACCATTGAAATATCCTCATCAACACCAGGCACAGAAACATTGCAAATCCCCTCTGCATGTAAAGGAGCCAGAATGATCAATAAATTGATCGTGGACCCTTAACATATAGACGAAGAAGATAACACTAGACTGTGGTAACCAAACAAGAACATCCCTGGCAGCTTGTCAAATCAAATTATTTCTGACCCTGTCTGTCCATCTGACGAGCCATCGAGAATTCAATGGCAGTGAATGTCTGGGGTGGTAGTGTTTAAAATAAATTAAAAAAGTTAATCATACCAAACGTATTATAAATGTTGTTGTTGCTTGTATCATGGGACGGAAACAAGACCTCGTCATTTCTGTTATGCGCTCTGATACAACAACTTTAAGAAAAACGGGGGAAAAAAAACGAACACAAATTTTTCTCCCAGGCGGAAGTTTGTATTGACCCAGAACTCTGATCCCTCCAAATTGTTTGTCTAACAAACCATCTCACCAGGCGTCTGTTTTCATTGTCTTCTGCCTGAGTGTTAACTCCCGTCAAATATTATAAGCAGACTTTGACTCGGCTAGAGGGAGATTATCTTCGGTGACCAGAGTCCAGGTATTTATGAGGTCAAAGGGAGACCACTCAGCAGTGAATCAAAGTCACTCAATTAATTTTTTTAAATATTTTTTTTTAATGGAGGGGAAAAAAGGCAAACATTAAAGAAATTTCTATCCCAGCATGCATGGCGTCGATAACGGGTTGCCAAAGAAGTGAGTCTTTAACGATCAAAGGTGGTAGACAAAGCTTTTCGGGGTTCGAGTGTGGGGGAAGGTGGGGAGTAACATTTCGTAAGGACGATAAAATTTGACAAATAACGATGATTAGTCTACACAAAAAACCATTGTTCATGAACAAATGCCATGGTTGGATGGCGGCTCGTTAGTTTAGTCCCCATCATAGTGGTGGGAGCCAACCGCACCCCCCCCCCCCAACCTTGTCTTGGTGTCTAAGCGTCATTGTATTCGTAATTAGTAGGATCCATTAGTAATACAAATATGTACGGGTATAAAAAACCATTGTTCATGAACAAATGCCATGGTTGGATGGCGGCTCGTTAGTTTAGTCCCCATCATAGTGGTGGGAGCCAACCGCACCCCCCCCCCAACCTTGTCTTGGTGTCTAAGCGTCATTGTATTCGTAATTAGTAGGATCCATTAGTAATACAAATATGTACGGGTACAAACATTTTAAGAACAGTCTTGTTGGTTTTTTTTAAATATTGATAACATATGGATAACAAATGATTATTATTTCAATTTTTATTCAAAAATTCTTCATATATTTTTTTATTTAAAATTAAAAAATAAAAAGGTTTTAAGCTTATATCAATATTTTGTTTCTCATGTTTCTGTAAGGCTCAAGGATTGTCCTAGGCTTTAATTATATTAGATTTAAAGATATTTTTGATGACTCTAGAAAGTGGCTGTAGAAGTTTCTACAGTGTATTTTCCTTATAACAGCCAAATCTATACAAGAAGGCCTCTACGCAAATTGTAGCGACTCGTCCAAACTTGGTGAACTTACCTTTCATAAAGCCTTTGAAAATATCGGTGGATTTTAAACTCATAATATCCCAATATTTTTTGTGTGGGGGGAGGGGGGTAGTCCATATTTTTTTTTAAAATAAAACGATCTATCTTCGGTGTTTTTCCACCAATTTTAAAGGGATAATTTTTAATCTTTATCTTTGGCATTTTCCATTGAATTTAATGGGACAATTTTTTGTTATATTGAGTTTGTTTATTCTACAACATAAAATACTCACTGCTATTAAAGCGTTTAAGGATAAGTTCTTGTGGCGCCCAGGGGCTGCCATAGTAAATATTTTATCGACTAGATCTTTGAAAATTCCTTCAGATTGTAATGGGATAAGTTTTTTTATTTTTTATTTTTTAAACAGAATATTTATATGGATGGGTTTCATATTGCCACTTTCAAGATTTTTTTTTTTTTTTTTTTTGAGTTAGATTTTTTTGTAGAATCATTTTTCATAGCTGTGTTCAGCTTGAACATCAACTAAAATGGGATTGTCCACAAATTCAATATTTACAACAGTTATTTTCAATCTGGCTTTATAGAGTATATATTTTTTATCATTTGAACTTGTACTTTATCCAAGTGTTTTTTTGATAGGGTCCTAAACATCAGTGTACGCTGATGATGCTATAGAAGGATTATTTACGAATAACAACCCCGGGTTAGGACGGGTATATTGGCTAGTAGTTATAATATATGTGTGTGTGTGAGTTTTTTTTTTTTTTTTCCTTTATTTTATTTCCTTGGGCCTTTTAGCGTGTTCACGGCAAAAGTGAAAGGGTCAGACGTTAATTTATTTACGAATAACAACCCCGGGTTAGGACGGGTATATTGGCTAGTAGTTATAATATATGTGTGTGTGTGAGTTTTTTTTTTTTTTTTCCTTTTTTTTATTTCCTTGGGCCTTTTAGCGTGTTCACGGCAAAAGTGAAAGGGTCAGACGTTAATTTTAAAGGTCGTGGTGTGTGTGGAGGACATTGTCTGGGATGCACATGTCAAATTAGTCAAAGTCTCCTGCTACTGATCCCACCTTCGGAAAGTCACACAAAAAAGATCCATGTTGTTTGCCGGCCACCAAATGAGATAACTCGAGAGCGGATCTTTTGAACCCGCTGATCACACTGTCCTAACGCTTGCTCCCGTAATCCATTTGAAATATCTGAAAAAGTTCGGCAAAGAGCATGCGATTATCTCCCTTTTACCGTGTTTACCGGCCGTGAAGGTGGGAACAAACAGCGATTGTGATGGTTCCCTTCTAGAGGACAAGACCACGTCTGTTCACGTCCTGACACTCTATGTCTCACTTCCACACTGGTGATTAGATCGCCAAGTCTGATTACAAGAAGTGGAGCGGTCCTCACGCGTATTCGAATGGTCTCACCAAAAAGGGCTGAAATTTCTTCTTCTTCTTTATTTTAAGGGCCCACGATCAATGAATTGATCATTCTGGCTCCTATTTGAACATGTAATACGTAAAATAAAGTTACTCATTCATCGAATTTCTCGATTTTCGAAAAAAAATTATTATAAGAATAAATAAAACTGTAAACTATTATTCTAACTTACAAGATTCTCAAGTATTGAGAAGAAATATACGATTCTTTAAAACAAATTCAGTTTCTGAACAACGATACTTGCTTTGTTTTTTTTTAAAATTTAATTGCTTTTTTTCGAAATTACAACTGTTTTTTAACAAAATACCCAGACTGCCTGCCTCTGTTAGTTGGTTCCAATTGCTATTGGTTCCACTTGTTGTACTGTGACTAACTTAAACGTCTGCTACTCGATCTGCTGACTCAGTCAATAACCAATCACTGATTTAATGGTGTTCGAATGATGAATTTTAGTGGCGCCGGTATGATGAAGTTTTCTGTGACGAAGGATTTAGGGTGTGGCACAAAACATTCCATTACAATTCACGAGTACAACGTGATGTAAATAAAACTACCCTAGGTTAGCGTTGGTCCTAACAATACTTTCTTGCGCCATGGCTGGTGGGATCAGAGCAGCAAACAGAAGACACATTGATTATAGACATTTATATCATCCATAGAAGCCCGGAACAACGTTCGAAAAAAAAAAAAGCCCAGACTATCTTCAAACTGATAATGTGCACTCGAGAACCTAACAGTTATTCTGACCACACAATGTTCCAATTGCGGACCAATCGTCCAATTGCGAACCAATTTGGAGAGCAACAAAAACTCAAAGACCTTCAATACTGAAAACAATACGTCCTATACAGAAAAAAACAAACAAATTTCCATATTTGTGGATCTATATATGCATCTTATCTTATCAGTTATCTGAACACTGGCCATCTTCACACGCATTTTATATTACGTTAGCTCATAGCTTCTTTCTATTAATAGAACCTAAGTATAGTAATGCCTTTTAAAGCTATCTACTTTTTGAATGTATTAATCGTATCACAAGATCGAATCATCTTGACTAAAAAAACCTAACACCAAACCCCTCAAAATAACCGATTTATTAAAGGAAACAAAAAAAGGCGTGGACTGAACTATTCGGTAACGAAAAATATTAATACTTTTGAGAGAACTCTAATTTGAGAACCTTTGAATCTACCTCGGCATTTTTTCTTTTTACCGCTTTGGAAGATCATTCCCATCTCCGACAGGTCACTGGCGTGAAAGAAAAATAAGGACTAAAAAGCTGTTGACGTTGTTCAAATTTATAAACCGTGGAAACCTGCTGAAAAAAATTATGACAGCTACAAAAAAAAAAATGTCGACCAACAATTCAGGTAATGAAAATGTGATAGACGATGGGACGAGACTAAACACAAAGAAATCATATCGTCTGCTTGTCATTATTCCATCTCAAACAATACAACAAGGCTGTTACACGTCTTCATTTGTGGAGCATCAAACAAACGGACCCTTTGAAACGGGGTTGGGGGGGGGGGGGTGGAGTTGTAAAAATTAAACTAACAAACAAACGGACCCTTGGAAACGGGGTGGGGGGGGGGGTGGAGATGTAAAAATTAAACCTTGTTTGAAATTGTTCGCTGTGATGTAGCAATCTGGATTTTAATGGCCCGCGACGAGCCCAGACAATCAAATCTATGACAATCTATGTCGATCATTTATTATTTCTTCACCGTTGATGAATTACGTCATGACATGAGACGGGTGCAAAGGGGTGGTGTGGGGGGGGGGGAGCCATTAATCACCCGAAAGAGATTAAATCGTATAAAAATAAGTTATTCAGCAAAAGAAAATTTGAGCGTGTTACCATATTGTACAATCAGGATTGTCGTAGACGTGCTCGTACGGAGATCCGATGTTGTAGTTCGCAGTTAGGTAATGATACGAGACGCGCCTGTTGCCATCACGATAACGACAGTCGGTCTAACTGGCCCCCAAGCAGTAAATGGGAGGTCAATCAGACGAGGACAATGGAAGGCTTAGGACAGCGAGATGACATGAGCAGAGTGAACAGTCTAAATTTTTTTTTTTTTTAAAGACAAATTGTTCATGTTCAAAGAGGAGATACGAGTGGAAGATAACCCAAAGCGTGAAGTGGAATCATATTACCGGAGTTGGTGCCTCAGAGATGTTGCTGACTCCGCGTCACAGTTTATCAGGGCAAGCGATGATGCACTAGGAACACAAGCATTGGCGTAGCTAGTGTTAGTGCAGCTCTGGGTGTGTCAAGATAGGAACACAAGCAGGGGCGTAGCTAGTGTTAGTGCAACTCTGGGTGTGTCAAGATAGGAACACAAGCAGGGGCGTAGCTAGTGTTAGTGCAGCTCTGGGTGTGTCAAGATAGGAACACAAGCAGGGGCGTAGCTAGTGTTAGTGCAGCTCTGGGTGTGTCAAGATAGGAACACAAGCAGGGGCGTAGCTAGTGTTAGTGCAGCTCTGGGTGTGTCAAGATAGGAACACAAGCAGGGGCGTAGCTAGTGTTAGTGCAGCTCTGGGTGTGTCAAGATAGGAACACAAGCAGGGGCGTAGCTAGTGTTAGTGCAGCTCTGGGTGTGTCAAGATAGGAACACAAGCAGGGGCGTAGCTAGTGTTAGTGCAGCTCTGGGTGTGTCAAGATAGGAACACAAGCAGGGGCGTAGCTAGTGTTAGTGCAGCTCTGGGTGTGTCAAGATAGGAACACAAGCAGGGGCGTAGCTAGTGTTAGTGCAGCTCTGGGTGTGTCAAGATAGGAACACAAGCAGGGGCTTAGCAAGTGTTAGTGCAGCTCTGGGTGTGTCAAGATAGGAACACAAGCATTGGCGTAGCTAGTGTTAGTGCAGCTCTGGGTGTGTCAAGATAGGAACACAAGCAGGGGCGTAGCAAGTGTTAGTGCAGCTCTGGGTGTGCCAAGATAGGAACACAAGCAGTGGCGTAGCTAGTGTTAGTGCAGCTCTGGGTGTGCCAAGATAGGAACACAAGCAGGGGCGTAGCTAGTGTTAGTGCAGCTCTGGGTGTGCCAAGATAGGAACACAAGCATTGGCGTAGCTAGTGTTAGTGCAGCTCTGGGTGTGTCAAGATAGGAACACAAGCATTGGCGTAGCTAGTGTTAGTGCAGCTCTGGGTGTGTCAAGATAGGAACACAAGCATTGGCGTAGCTAGTGTTAGTGCAGCTCTGGGTGTGTCAAGATAGGAACACAAGCATTGGCGTAGCTAGTGTTAGTGCAGCTCTGGGTGTGTCAAGATAGGAACACAAGCATTGGCGTAGCTAGTGTTAGTGCAGCTCTGGGTGTGTCAAGATAGGAACACAAGCATTGGCGTAGCTAGTGTTAGTGCAGCTCTGGGTGTGTCAAGATAGGAACACAAGCATTGGCGTAGCTAGTGTTAGTGCAGCTCTGGGTGTGTCAAGATAGGAACACAAGCATTGGCGTAGCTAGTGTTAGTGCAGCTCTGGGTGTGTCAAGATAGGAACACAAGCATTGGCGTAGCTAGTGTTAGTGCAGCTCTGGGTGTGTCAAGATAGGAACACAAGCATTGGCGTAGCTAGTGTTAGTGCAGCTCTGGGTGTGTCAAGATAGGAACACAAGCATTGGCGTAGCTAGTGTTAGTGCAGCTCTGGGTGTGTCAAGATAGGAACACAAGCATTGGCGTAGCTAGTGTTAGTGCAGCTCTGGGTGTGTCAAGATAGGAACACAAGCATTGGCGTAGCTAGTGTTAGTGCAGCTCTGGGTGTGTCAAGATAGGAACACAAGCATTGGCGTAGCTAGTGTTAGTGCAGCTCTGGGTGTGTCAAGATAGGAACACAAGCATTGGCGTAGCTAGTGTTAGTGCAGCTCTGGGTGTGTCAAGATAGGAACACAAGCAGTGGCGTAGCTAGTGTTAGTGCAGCTCTGGGTGTGTCAAGATAGGAACACAAGCATTGGCGTAGCTAGTGTTAGTGCAGCTCTGGGTGTGCCAAGATAGGAACACAAGCAGGGACGTAGCTAGTGTTAGTGCAGCTCTGGGTGTGCCAAGATAGGAACACAAGCATTGGCGTAGCTAGTGTTAGTGCCACTCTCGGTGTGTCAAGATAGGAACATAAGCATTGGCGTAGCTAGTGTTAGTGCCGCTCTCGGTGTGTCAAGATAGGAACACAAGCATTGGCGTAGCTAGTGTTAGTGCAGCTCTGGGTGTGTCAAGATAGGAACACAAGCATTGGCGTAGCTAGTGTTAGTGCAGCTCTGGGTGTGTCAAGATAGGAACACAAGCAGTGGCGTAGCTAGTGTTAGTGCAGCTCTGGGTGTGTCAAGATAGGAACACAAGCATTGGCGTAGCTAGTGTTAGTGCAGCTCTGGGTGTGTCAAGATAGGAACACAGGCATTGGCGTAGCCATTGTTAGTGCCGCTCTCGGTGTGTCAAGATAGGAACACAAGCATTGGCGTAGCTAGTGTTAGTGCAGCTCTGGGTGTGCCAAGATAGGAACACAAGCAGTGGCGTAGCTAGTGTTAGTGCAGCTCTGGTTGTGCCAAGATAGGAACACAAGCAGTGGCGTAGCTAGTGTTAGTGCAGCTCTGGGTGTGCCAAGATAGGAACACAAGCAGTGGCGTAGCTAGTGTTAGTGCAGCTCTGGGTGTGCCAAGATAGGAACACAAGCATTGGCGTAGCTAGTGTTAGTGCAGCTCTGGGTGTGTCAAGATAGGAACACAAGCATTGGCGTAGCTAGTGTTAGTGCAGCTCTGGGTGTGCCAAGATAGGAACACAAGCAGTGGCGTAGCTAGTGTTAGTGCAGCTCTGGGTGTGCCAAGATAGGAACACAAGCA
>CAXITT010000600.1:319383-333998 GCA_964033795.1 Lymnaea stagnalis | reverse complement strand
CAAGATAGGAACACAAGCAGTGGCGTAGCTAGTGTTAGTGCAGCTCTGGGTGTGCCAAGATAGGAACACAAGCAGGGGCGTAGCTAGTGTTAGTGCAGCTCTGGGTGTGCCAAGATAGGAACACAAGCATTGGCGTAGCTAGTGTTAGTGCAGCTCTTGGTGTGCCAAGATAGGAACACAAGCAGGGGCGTAGCTAGTGTTAGTGCAGCTCTGGGTGTGCCAAGATAGGAACACAAGCATTGGCGTAGCTAGTGTTAGTGCCGCTCTGGTTGTGCCAAGATAGGAACACAAGCAGGGACGTAGCTAGTGTTAGTGCCTCTCTGGTTGTGTCAAGATAGGAACACAAGCATTGGCGTAGCTAGTGTTAGTGCCACTCTGGGTGTGTCAAGATAGGAACACAAGCAGTGGCGTAGCTAGTGTTAGTGCAGCTCTGGGTGTGCCAAGATAGGAACACAAGCAGTGGCGTAGCTAGTGTTAGTGCAGCTCTGGGTGTGCCAAGATAGGAACACAAGCATTGGCGTAGCTAGTGTTAGTGCAGCTCTGGGTGTGTCAAGATAGGAACACAAGCATTGGCGTAGCTAGTGTTAGTGCAGCTCTGGGTGTGTCAAGATAGGAACACAAGCATTGGCGTAGCTAGTGTTAGTGCAGCTCTGGGTGTGTCAAGATAGGAACACAAGCATTGGCGTAGCTAGTGTTAGTGCAGCTCTGGGTGTGTCAAGATAGGAACACAAGCATTGGCGTAGCTAGTGTTAGTGCAGCTCTGGGTGTGTCAAGATAGGAACACAAGCATTGGCGTAGCTAGTGTTAGTGCAGCTCTGGGTGTGTCAAGATAGGAACACAAGCATTGGCGTAGCTAGTGTTAGTGCAGCTCTGGGTGTGTCAAGATAGGAACACAAGCATTGGCGTAGCTAGTGTTAGTGCAGCTCTGGGTGTGTCAAGATAGGAACACAAGCATTGGCGTAGCTAGTGTTAGTGCAGCTCTGGGTGTGTCAAGATAGGAACACAAGCATTGGCGTAGCTAGTGTTAGTGCAGCTCTGGGTGTGTCAAGATAGGAACACAAGCATTGGCGTAGCTAGTGTTAGTGCAGCTCTGGGTGTGTCAAGATAGGAACACAAGCATTGGCGTAGCTAGTGTTAGTGCAGCTCTGGGTGTGTCAAGATAGGAACACAAGCAGTGGCGTAGCTAGTGTTAGTGCAGCTCTGGGTGTGCCAAGATAGGAACACAAGCAGGGGCGTAGCTAGTGTTAGTGCAGCTCTGGGTGTGCCAAGATAGGAACACAAGCAGTGGCGTAGCTAGTGTTAGTGCAGCTCTCGGTGTGCCAAGATAGGAACACAAGCATTGGCGTAGCTAGTGTTAGTGCAGCTCTGGGTGTGTCAAGATAGGAACACAAGCATTGGCGTAGCTAGTGTTAGTGCAGCTCTGGGTGTGCCAAGATAGGAACACAAGCAGTGGCGTAGCTAGTGTTAGTGCCGCTCTCGGTGTGCCAAGATAGGAACACAAGCATTGGCGTAGCTAGTGTTAGTGCCGCTCTGGGTGTGTCAAGATAGGAACACAAGCATTGGCGTAGCTAGTGTTAGTGCCGCTCTCGGTGTGCCAAGATAGGAACACAAGCATTGGCGTAGCTAGTGTTAGTGCCGCTCTCGGTGTGCCAAGATAGGAACACAAGCAGTGGCGTAGCTAGTGTTAGTGCCGCTCTCGGTGTGCCAAGATAGGAACACAAGCATTGGCGTAGCTAGTGTTAGTGCCGCATTCGGTGTGTCAAGATAGGAACACAAGCATTGGCGTAGCTAGTGATAGTGCAGCTCTGGGTGTGCCAAGATAGGAACACAAGCATTGGCGTAGCTAGTGTTAGTGCAGCTCTGGGTGTGTCAAGATAGGAACACAAGCATTGGCGTAGCTAGTGTTAGTGCAGCTCTGGGTGTGTCAAGATAGGAACACAAGCATTGGCGTAGCTAGTGTTAGTGCAGCTCTGGGTGTGTCAAGATAGGAACACAAGCATTGGCGTAGCTAGTGTTAGTGCAGCTCTGGGTGTGTCAAGATAGGAACACAAGCATTGGCGTAGCTAGTGTTAGTGCAGCTCTGGGTGTGTCAAGATAGGAACACAAGCATTGGCGTAGCTAGTGTTAGTGCAGCTCTGGGTGTGTCAAGATAGGAACACAAGCATTGGCGTAGCTAGTGTTAGTGCAGCTCTGGGTGTGTCAAGATAGGAACACAAGCATTGGCGTAGCTAGTGTTAGTGCAGCTCTGGGTGTGTCAAGATAGGAACACAAGCATTGGCGTAGCTAGTGTTAGTGCAGCTCTGGGTGTGTCAAGATAGGAACACAAGCATTGGCGTAGCTAGTGTTAGTGCAGCTCTGGGTGTGTCAAGATAGGAACACAAGCATTGGCGTAGCTAGTGTTAGTGCAGCTCTGGGTGTGTCAAGATAGGAACACAAGCATTGGCGTAGCTAGTGTTAGTGCAGCTCTGGGTGTGTCAAGATAGGAACACAAGCATTGGCGTAGCTAGTGTTAGTGCAGCTCTGGGTGTGTCAAGATAGGAACACAAGCATTGGCGTAGCTAGTGTTAGTGCAGCTCTGGGTGTGTCAAGATAGGAACACAAGCATTGGCGTAGCTAGTGTTAGTGCAGCTCTGGGTGTGTCAAGATAGGAACACAAGCATTGGCGTAGCTAGTGTTAGTGCAGCTCTGGGTGTGTCAAGATAGGAACACAAGCAGTGGCGTAGCTAGTGTTAGTGCTGCTCTGGGTGTGTCAAGATAGGAACACAAGCAGGGGCGTAGCTAGTGTTAGTGCTGCTCTGGGTGTGTCAAGATAGGAACACAAGCAGGGGCGTAGCTAGTGTTAGTGCTGCTCTGGGTGTGTCAAGATAGGAACACAAGCAGTGGCGTAGCTAGTGTTAGTGCTGCTCTGGGTGTGTCAAGATAGGAACACAAGCAGTGGCGTAGCTAGTGTTAGTGCTGCTCTGGGTGTGCCAAGATAGGAACACAAGCAGTGGCGTAGCTAGTGTTAGTGCTGCTCTGGGTGTGTCAAGATAGGAACACAAGCAGGGGCGTAGCTAGTGTTAGTGCTGCTCTGGGTGTGTCAAGATAGGAACACAAGCAGTGGCGTAGCTAGTGTTAGTGCTGCTCTGGGTGTGCCAAGATAGGAACACAAGCAGGGGCGTAGCTAGTGTTAGTGCTGCTCTGGGTGTGTCAAGATAGGAACACAAGCAGGGGCGTAGCTAGTGTTAGTGCTTCTCTGGGTGATTCAAGATAGGAACACAAGCAGTGGCGTAGCTAGTGTTAGTGCTGCTCTGGGTGTGCCAAGATAGGAATACAAGCAGGGGCGTAGCTAGTGTTAGTGCTGCTCTGGGTGTGTCAAGATAGGAACACAAGCAGTGGCGTAGCTAGTGTTAGTGCTGCTCTGGGTGTGTCAAGATAGGAACACAAGCAGGGGCGTAGCTAGTGTTAGTGCTGCTCTGGGTGTGTCAAGATAGGAACACAAGCAGGGGCGTAGCTAGTGTTAGTGCTGCTCTGGGTGTGTCAAGATAGGAACACAAGCAGTGGCGTAGCTAGTGTTAGTGCCGCTCTCGGTGTGCCAAGATAGGAACACAAGCAGTGGCGTAGCTAGTGTTAGTGCTGCTCTGGGTGTGTCAAGATAGGAACACAAGCATTGGCGTAGCTAGTGTTAGTGCCTCTCTCGGTGTGCCAAGATAGGAACACAAGCAGTGGCGTAGCTAGTGTTAGTGCTGCTCTGGGTGTGTCAAGATAGGAACACAAGCATTGGCGTAGCTAGTGTTAGTGCTGCTCTGGGTGTGCCAAGATAGGAACACAAGCAGTGGCGTAGCTAGTGTTAGTGCCGCTCTCGGTGTGCCAAGATAGGAACACAAGCTGTGGCGTAGCTAGTGTTAGTGCTGCTCTGGGTGTGTCAAGATAGGAACACAAGCAGTGGCGTAGCTAGTGTTAGTGCAGCTCTCGTTGTGCCAAGATAGGAACACAAGCATTGGCGTAGCTAGTGTTAGTGCTGCTCTGGGTGTGCCAAGATAGGAACACAAGCAGTGGCGTAGCTAGTGTTAGTGCAGCTCTGGGTGTGCCAAGATAGGAACACAAGCATTGGCGTAGCTAGTGTTAGTGCAGCTCTGGGTGTGCCAAGATAGGAACACAAGCATTGGCGTAGCTAGTGTTAGTGCAGCTCTGGGTGTGTCAAGATAGGAACACAAGCATTGGCGTAGCTAGTGTTAGTGCAGCTCTGGGTGTGTCAAGATAGGAACACAAGCATTGGCGTAGCTAGTGTTAGTGCCTCTCTGGGTGTGCCAAGATAGGAACACAAGCAGGGGCGTAGCTAGTGTTAGTGCAGCTCTGGGTGTGCCAAGATAGGAACACAAGCATTGGCGTAGCTAGTGTTAGTGCAGCTCTGGTTGTGCCAAGATAGGAACACAAGCAGGGGCGTAGCTAGTGTTAGTGCCGCTCTGGTTGTGCCAAGATAGGAACACAAGCAGGGGCGTAGCTAGTGTTAGTGCCGCTCTGGTTGTGCCAAGATAGGAACACAAGCATTGGCGTAGCTAGTGTTAGTGCCGCTCTGGTTGTGCCAAGATAGGAACACAAGCAGGGGCGTAGCTAGTGTTAGTGCCGCTCTGGTTGTGCCAAGATAGGAACACAAGCAGGGGCGTAGCTAGTGTTAGTGCAGCTCTGGGTGTGTCAAGATAGGAACACAAGCATTGGCGTAGCTAGTGTTAGTGCCGCTCTGGGTGTGTCAAGATAGGAACACAGGCAGAGGCGTAGCTAGTGTTAGTGCCGCTCTGGATGTGCCAAGAAAGGAACACAGGCAGAGGCGTAGCTAGTGTTAGTGCCGCTCTGGGTGTGTCAAGATAGGAACACAAGCAGAGGCGTAGCTAGTGTTAGTGCCGCTCTGGGTGTGTCAAGATAGGAACACAAGCAGAGGCGTAGCTAGTGTTAGTGCCACTCTGGGTGTGTCAAGATAGGAACACAAGCAGAGGCGTAGCTAGTGTTAGTGCCGCTCTGGGTGTGCCAAAACTTTTGGCGCTCCACTTCCAAGACAACAGAAACTTTTCAATGCCCCCCCCCCCAAATAATGCCCTTCATATGAATAAAAGTTAGCGGGTCGCCCTATCTGCACCCCTCCCGTCCCACCCCACGCCCCTGAACACAAGTCGAGCCAACTGGTCAGTCAATGATCAAGCTTGACTTAAAGAGGATTTTTATTGGGCAGATTTCTTCCTCTGCTGTTAGTTCCTTAATAAGGAGTGGACAAACTACGACCCGCGGAAACTGATACTATGCGGCCCTCGAGGGAATTTAGAAACAGAAAAAAATAATTTGTTATATTGTTGTATTTTACAGAATTGCATAAACCGTTATGATAGTTTTAACATTAGTGATCAAATTTCTTTCTAATTTTCTAATATTTTAAACGGTCCTTGAATTTTGTCATGTATTGCTAACATGCGAATTAAACGATTTTAATATACCGAAATGTTAATCGACATGTAAAAGTTGGACATAATATACATGCAGCCCCCCAATAGCTTTACATTTTGTCAATGTGGCCCTCCACACAAAAAAATTGTGCCCACCCTTGCCTTAAATTATCAAAAATACGTCATAACAGGGGCAAATAATTTTTAAATATTTTTGTCAACACCATCGACCATCAAATTATGTCCTTTGCGTTCAGCACCGTACGCGTGTATGCGATACTTAATAATAACTCTCCTAAGAAATTCTAATCGATCATCTTGAAAAGAAAATGACTAATGCAGTCATACTTGTTTAAAATAGTTTAATTTTCTAAGCTTATATTTTAAAAATTTACAATTATTTCACGATTTAAAAAAAAACACAACATGATCTCTCTAAAAAATAATATCAATTATTTTGAAAAAAAAAAAAAGTATTATCTTATTAAAAAAATTATAATAATTCAAAACACAGTACATTTTTCGATTCATTCATTAGACAACCTGGATTGAGTATAAAAAACAAAATCAGTTATAATGTAAAGTCATGTGTTCCGCTGAACTAGCATGAAGATGACGTCACTTCACATCAGAACAGGGTACAGTGGCACTGGCTTGGAGACCGCGTCCTCGTATGACGGGGGCACGCTGACGACGTCATCGTAAGATGGTGGCTGGATGGTCATGTTGTTCTCGTCGTCCTTGACGAGGTAAGCCACGGGCTCCGCTTCTCTTGGTGGGGGGAGATTGGCCTCCCCTGACTTACGCCTCGCGGCCAGCTTGGACGCCTTGAGGGTGCATCTCTCGGCCTTGCGCTCCCACTTCTTCTGTCTTCTTGTCTGGCAGTGGCTGGTCTTGTACTGTTGTATGCAGAGAGAAGAAGAAGAATGGTATAATTAAATACTAAGACTTGTTTTGTAGAGGTGGGGTATACGTTAATGAGGTGACAAAAAAAACATAGCGGGAATAGCAGAGGCGTAACTAGGGTATTTGGAGACCAGGAACAAGATTCATATTTAGGCCCCCGCCCCAAACATACTCTGAAACCTATAAGCATTAATATAATACCACCAAAGCCCAGTTCGGTGACCCCAATAGTGTCCAGTGACATCCACCCCTCACCCCCCTGCCATCCTTGCTGCGCCTCTGGGGAACAGACATGTTATAGATATCTCATAAGAATGGTGTTGGTCTCTTTGTTGGTTTGTTTTCTTTATGAAACTGCCATTTAGTTTGTCTCACTGTAAACAAATGTAAGTTGCCGGAACAAGCATGTTTCAGGAGCGTAGTTCTGTAGTGAACAGGAAACATCTGAGTATAGAAAGAAGTGTGGCTGAATGGCCGGACACAAGAAGAATGGACGAGGGAGCACAGGAAAACATGGATCTAGGCGATTCAGACGGGAAGATATGGACAGGGAGGTATGGAAAGGGAGATATGGACCGGGGAGGTATGGACGGGGGAGGTATGGACGGGGAGGTATGGACGGGGGAGGTATGGACGGGGGAGGCATGGACGGAGGGGGTATGGACGGGGAGGGATGGACGGGGGAGGTATGGACGGGGAGGTATGGACGGGGGAGGTATGGACGGAGGAGGCACATGCAGGTTGATATGGAGGGTGGAGATAAGGGACAATCGATCTGATACAAGACAAGTGTTATGAAAAGTACCATTAATTATATCGATTACGTAACATGTGACGACGCATTCAGCCCTATAAAAAAAACAACTCACCCATAATGCTTCGTATTGACTTGCATGTGGGGAGGGACAATTATCGGATGGTATTTTGTTGAATGAGGAGGTAATATTTACTTGTCTTAATGAATTGTAACAATAGTGAACATCCAAGTTGAGATCATTCAAGTAATAAAAATTCAAGTAGTGAAAATTCAAGTAGTTAACATTAAGGCAGTGAAAATCCAAGACAAGAACATTCAATTAGTGAATATTCAAGTAGTGAACATTTAGGTAGTGAATATTCAAGCAGTGAACATTTCAAAGTTAACATTCAAATGTGTTGTGAAAATTAAGGTAGTGAACATTCAATTAGTGAACATTTAATTAGTGAACATTTAATTAGTGAACATTCAATTAGTGAACATTTAATTAGTGAACATTCAATTAGTGAACATTCAATTTGTGAACATTTAATTAGTGAACATTTAAGTAGTGAACATTCAATTAGTGAACATTCAATTAGTGAACATTCAATTAGTGAACATTCAATTAGTGAACATTCAATTAGTGAACATTCAATTAGTGAACATTCAAGAAGTGAACATTCATATAGTGAACATTCAATTAGTGAACATTCAATTAGTGAACATTCATATAGTGAACATTCAATTAGTGAACATTCAATTAGTGAACATTCAATTAGTGAACATTCAATTAGTGAACATTCAAATAGTGAACATTCAATTAGTGAACATTCAATTAGTGAACATCCAAGTTGTTAACATTCAAGTAGTGAAAATTCAAGAAGTGAACAATTAATAGTGATAAAAAAAGTGAAAACCCTTTATTAAGGGGAATAATCGAGTACATGACGTTGCACATACCTGGCACTTGGTAGCGATGTAATCCATCTTAGCGGCCTTGACCTCTAGACGTCCGATCTTCCTGTCCAGTTTGGCTACTCTTTTCTTCTGTTTGGCGTCATGGTGCTCCTGGCGCCTATCGAACACAATAAACACTACGTCAAGACCTACTCGCTTACGTTATTCTAACTGGGTTGGTTAGAGGCCGGGCGAAGCGTACATTCAAGTATCTCTTTTTTTAAATATTTTTATTTTATTTTTAAAACGCTTTTGTCATCGATACTGCAATTGGTATGAAATTTCAAATCATTATCCATGCAGGAGATTGCCTCAATAAAATGTGGAAAAAAAAAAAAAAAAAAAAAAAAAAGGAAAAAAAAAAAAAAAAAAAAAAAAAAAAAAACGAACTAAAAACCAAGTTTTTCTAATAAATCCTTTATCTGCATTTTTTGTTGAGGTATTTGTGCGTGATTAATAATTTATGTGGAGCGGTAAACGTTTGGCGAAAACACGTTGCATATTTTCTTAATTTTCACCTTTAAAAATACATTTTATTTTTAACGCATACCCAAATACGTCACAAATACAAAGCACACAGCAACAGCTGCACAATCTCCACACCAAAACACGCCACCATTGAACACATCATATTTCATTCATCTTCTCCTTCAAACATAGGAGAAACTCATTTTCGGGGGTCGGGGTGAAAATATAATAGAATGTGCTCACATCGGCAACGAGTCTTTGAGGGTGAATCAGGCTTCTGAAGATTTTGCAATAAAAAAAGAAACAAAACGAATAAAAGTGAAGTTAATGTTGAGGGATTTTTTTTTTAAATTCATCGATCTTGAAGCCACTTCTCATTGCAATGGAGTCCGAACAACAAGGCGCAGGTCAATTCGTCCTGAAACTTTTAAAATGTGTATGAAACAAAAAAGGGGGGGGGGGGGCTGTGGCATACTCCAAGGACTGACACACTTCAGTTCCTATTCTTACAACAGTTGACACACCTGTCTCACACACTGCTACGCTTGAGATGTCTGTCTCAAATATTCCTAGATTTGACACAACTGTTCGACACGTTACTAAATTTGAAACACACGTTACACACATTCCTAAAGTTGACACATTTGTCTCACGTATTCCTATATTTGGGTAACCTGCCTCACACATTTCTAAAGCTGACACACTTGTCTCACAAATCACTACAGCAGATCCTTCCGTCACACACATTCTTCATTCGACAAGTCAGTCTCAAACTTACCTATAGTTGAAAGACTTGTCTCACACACCTCTCACCGACGTCTCACCAAATAAACATTCACCCATATGGCACATTCACAAAAGTGTCGTGATCACAGACATACCCAAAGCCATTAACTGAGATATTCACACACATCACATTTTGACAAAATAGAGACATGTATGACAAAATGCCAAATAGACACATTCACACACATGACACACTGTGAAACAGACAAAGTCACACACACACACTCACACACGACACACTGAACAAAAGAGACACATTCTCCCACATGACTTACTGAACAAAAGAAAAACATTTGCACGCATGACACGCTAAACAAAAGAGACACATTCGCACACATTACACACTGAACAAAAGAGACACATTCGCACACATAACACACTGAACAAAAGAGACACATTCGCAAACATGACACACTGACTTAATGAGACACATTCGCACACATGACCCACTAATCAAAATAGACACATTCACACACATGACACACTGATCAAAATAGACACATTCACACACATGACACACTGAACAAATACAAAAAAACACATTCACGCAGCTTTAAGACTCGCCCACTTTGAAAACGATTAATATAAAAAATTTACTTTTCTTGAGCGACAACTCCAGATGCACCAAAAGCTGAATACAACCAATCAAACATTCTATTTCTTCACAACTTTCTATAATCCGCAATTGCTCACTAAATTTGAAATGTTTGTTTAAGAATTAAATGATCCGATGAGAAGATCAGCTGTTGCCCATTTTGGTTGTCTAGATACAGAGCTGATTAAATAGAGGTAATTTCCGTGATGACAATTTCCCTTTAAATAGTTGTTGACGTCTGGTGAACGTAAACTTACATTTGAATCATTTTTTAAAAGGAATTTTCAATTTCCTGGAAATCGGTTACAGGGAAAACTAAGACATACATGTCTGATAAGACAGTGAACAAAATAATCGTCAACTTAACGCCAAATGCTCTGTGTGATACGTGTGTTAAGTTGTCTCTCAGATATCGTACAGGGCCTGACCTTTTAATTGTGAACAATATCATCCATTTAGTAATTAGTCATTTGAATGCAATCATTTGAATAATAGAATAATAAAAATAAAAACATTTAAATTCCATCCGAATAATACATTTGATAGTTTTAATAGCTTTGGAAAAGTAAATTCCTAACAATCAATACATTTTATCATAATTAAAAATTAGCAATATACCATTAAAAAAAATTCTTATAAAAATCGTTATGCACAGATTAATGCATAATAGGTATATATTTTTCAGGGATACTGATGGCGACATATCGGATTTTCCTCGAATCTGCTGAACGTGTTCGGTAATTTCCGATGACATGGCAAGATATTCCGTGTTAATGCACGTGGATTTCATTTTGAGTTAGATTGTATTGTTACAAAATTTTAATTAAACACAACTTAGAGAAACTGGGGTTCAATATATGCCCCAATAACTATTCCAACACCTCATCAGCTCAGTCAGAGTTAAGCGGCGTGCAGTAATTTAGCCTAATGGGTTCTTACTCCGAGTAAACTTCAATGCGTAATCTTTGTTCTTGATTATCGTGGTTTTCCTTTCGTCAGTAATATATTACTATTTAAAAAAAAATAATAATAATAATACACTGGGAAAGCCCTTACCTCATCCCCCACGCGGGCAAGTGATTGTACATTTATAAATTAATGTATAAATTGATGACATAAATTTCCAAAGATCACATTCATTATTTGAGATCATCTTACACCCCAAGACGGGATCAGATTGTTCTTAAAGAAATATACGTGAGTCTTAAATTCGTTAAAAAAAAACAACAACAAACAAACAAACAAAACAAACAAACAAAAAAACAAACAAACACAATTAACACAAAATCCAACGGATGTCAAATTAACATTATATGTAACAGTCAGTAACAGTGTTAGACAGTTTAATACCGTAACGTGTCAAGCCACCGAATAGTGAAACGAGCTTTCCTTATCATTTTAATCTCATGCACAACCAACCAAATTAACGAAGTCTCACTGACTTTGCAATAAGATTTTTTTTTTTTTTTTAAGGCAATGACTCTGAGGGCTTTAGAAATACTGTGATTATAGGTTCCTTTCTTTAGAGTCAATAACCTTATTTTAAAATTATATGTTACTTTCTACGTTGATATAGTAGATTTAGCTTTTGTAACATAGCGATCCTCACTATGTAGAAGAAAGTGAGTGTGTGTATGGAGGAAGGGGGGAGGGGGAGGCTGGACCTCACTGGTCAGGCCAATAGGAGTTAAATCAACAAAGCAGGACATAATAGTGGCCCGGGGATAGCGAAGGCAAACAACAATCCATTGTCGTGCTTGTTGCCGTCTGGTGATGCTGAGCCGAATGCATTGCTCCACTAACAGTACAACATTAAAACTTGGAGGAAAAAAAACAACTTAACGTAAAGAGAAAGAAGGTAATTTTAATTAAATGTGGATGCCTCGATTATTTTGGTCTTGTTTTTAAATTCGAAAAAAAAAACAACAACCCTAACGACTGACCTTTGTGCCGTCTGGGCAATGATCCCCCTGATTGACGGTAGAAGCCACTCTCCCAGCATGATGGACAACGGTCGAAAACTTGGCTCTTAAACTGGTAGACTTGAAATAACTGTGTAATGTGATACCACGAACTCCCTGCTAGATTGTGGCCTAACAGTGCTGACGGGGGAAAGAGGTCAAAATTGCCGCCCGTGGAAGTTTCGAGTCTGCCATTATTTTATCTACATGTCAGCGACTGACAAGTGCCTTCAGGTTGGAGGGGGGAGGGGGGGGGCGAGGGGATGAAGTATGACCACGCCGTGCGACATTGCTAACTTCCGCATAAACGAAGAGAAAATGCCGTTTGAAGCGGTCCCCAAAGGGTTCCATAAATATGCAGTTGCAACTGTCTTTTTATTTTATACAACGAGGAAGCATTTCATTTGGAAAAGTCATTTACCGATTCATGTTAAGACTTGCACAGTTATCAGGGCATATAATTCACCATAACTTAATAACTATAGATGGTGGCGCTGTAAAAACAAAATGAGAACCACTTACATAAGGCCCTGTCTCCCCCCCCCCCAAAAAAAAATAAAAAAATCCAACGTGTCCAAGAAAAAAAATCTATTTATAGAAGGTAAAATGACGGGGTTAAATTGCTTAATGAGTTTATTTTAAAATAAAAACAAAATGAGAACCAATAACATAAGGCCCTGTCCCCCCCCCCCCCAAAAAAAAAATAAAAAAATCCAACGTGTCCAAGAAAAAAAGTCTATTTATAGATGGTCACATGACGGGGTTAAATTGCTTAATGAGTTTATTTTAAAATATTTAAACATTATTGTTGGGTTTGTAAGACAAATTTTGGTATCAAATGAAAGATTATTGACTGGACTATATGTTTGTAAACTTACCTCTTCATGTTAACTAAAATAAACGACCACAAATGACATCCGAATAACGTGTAGTCAAAATGGAACCGGAAACGCATCGCCGCTATTCGGACCCGGGTCCCATTAGACTAAATTATTCGGATGTCATTTGTGGTAGTTTATTTTAGTTAAACTAAAGAATTAAGTTCACAAACATATAGTCCATTCAATTATCTTTCGTTTGATACCAAATTTTTTCTTACTCCCTAACAATAATATATATTTTTTTTAAAAATTGTAATCCCAACCTCTCACTTCTCGGACCCGGGTCCCAATAACCACTTCGTATTGTTAAAGATGAGTAAATGAGACACATCCATGTGAAAGTCTGAAAACTTAGGAGTGGAAGAGCCAGGATGTGGAACACAAAAATTGAAGACTAACTGGACAGTTGGTCGAATGAAAGGTGGTTTTAAAGAATTGTGTTTTCACTTGACTCGTACAACATGATGGTGGTGAAGAGGTCGGGAGGTCATTGGGGCTATTGCCAAAAATTATATTTGTGTACGCGGGTACGCGGACGGGAGAAAATCGCAGCTAAGTTCCAATTTGTTTGTTCATTCGATTAACATGATGAAATTCATGATAAAATAAAACAAATGACATGATCAATTAATATAGAAGGAAGGGGACGGAGGGAAAAGGGGGGGGGGGGCGGGCAGCGTCCGCCCCGGGCGGGTAATTTTTTTTCTTTATATTGAGGGGCGGCATTTTCGTACAATTGAAGAGTTGTTTTTCTTCGTGAAAGGAGAGGGGGGGGGGCAAAATTTCAGGCCGTGTGGTGGTGGGGGGGGGGGAGAGTCAAGGAGCACCTCCCCAGGCGCCCTCTTTTGAGTGAGTCAAAATCGTCATAATTTCTTATGCTAAATATTATATTATGTATACTTTTTTATTCAGGCTTCTCAGCTGCGCAGGTTTTGCTTGACCCTGGCGCACTGCTAGCTTGACCCTGGCACAGCTTTTGCTTGACCCTGGCACAGCTTTTGCTTGACCCTGGCGCAGCTTTTGCTTGACCCTTGGGCAGCTTTTGCTTGAACCTGGTCCAGCTTTTGCTTGACCCTGGCGTAGCTTTTGCTTGACTGTGGCGTAGCTTTAGCTAGATCCTGATGATGACAACATGTGGGTTGCGTGCCTTTATTACACTGGCCATTTGCAGTGTTGCCAGGACAAAGTGTTCTGTCATAACAAGGAACCCGCTTTTCATTTATTTTTATTCAATTTTTATATTGGCCCTCTTTATCCCCCCAAGACTGTCATTCTAAACGCAACACTTGTTTTAGTGGAAATAGATGATTTGCTAGAAAGCTACTTTGGTTATTTCAATGGTAGCCTGAAATGAACAGTATAAAGAAATAATAAACTCCTCAAATGTAGGTCATTACACGGGCGTGATTCTTTTGGTTATTTTATCCTGAAGATGTTGTCGCTCATCGTCCTCATCAAGTCAAGTTATAGAATCTCTCCACATATCAATGGCGCGCACCTTGGTGGTCACAATCATTTTCATGGTCCGAAAACTTTTTTTTATTCACATCTGTCCTGTCCTTTTCGTTATTTTGCACCAGTGGTGTACACCAGCGATTCTCAACCTCTCTTTCATTCTTTCTTTCATTTTTTTTTTCTTTTTGCGTCGTGGCCCAATTTAACATTTTATCTGGCTCCGTGGCCCCCTTTCCTGTTGTTATTATGTTTTTAAAATAATCCTTTTATAGAATCAAATCCTTTATTTCCAAGTTATCGTGGTCTTAAAACAATACGATGTGGCCCCAGGGAGGTCATATGGCCCACGTTGAAAAAACGCTTGTGATGACTATATTATTTTAATGCAAATTTTTTTACCCCCCCTCCCCCTTCTCCCAACCACACACTCCCCCCTCTCCCCCCCCCCCCCCC
>CAXITT010000600.1:292049-308858 GCA_964033795.1 Lymnaea stagnalis | reverse complement strand
CCCCCCCCCCAAAATAAAAATAAGTTTGTGGCTTTTCACAAACGGTAGAAGAAATCTTTCTTCTTTTTTCCCGAAATACTGGTATAGAAAAAAACACTGGTATACTGATATAGAATCAAATACTGATATCCTGGTATGGAATCAAATACTGGTATAGAATCAAATACTGATATCCTGGTATGGAATCAAATACTGGTATAGAATCAAATACTGATATGGAATCAAATACTGGTATAGAAAAAAACTAGTATAGAATCAAATACTGGTATGGAATCAAATACTGGTTTTGAATCAAATATGGTATAGAATCAAATACTGGTATAGTATCAAATACTGGTATACTGATATAGAATCAAATACTGGTATACTGGTATACTTGTATGCAATCAAATACTGGTATAGAATCAAATACTGGTATAGAATCAATTACTGGTATAGAATCAAATACTGGTATGGAATCAAATACAGGTATATAATCAAATACTGGTATTGAAATAAATACTGGTATAGAATCAAATACTGGTATCCTGTATGGAATCAAATGCTGGTATACTTGTATAGAATCAAATACTGGTATAGAATATACTGGTATAGAATCAAATACAGGTATAGAATCAAATACTGGTATACTGGTATAGAATCAAATACTGGTATAGAATCAAATACTTGTATACTGGAATGGAATCAAATACTGGTATGAAATCAAATACTGGTATAGAATCAAATACTGGTATGGAATATTATATGTATGGAATCAAATATTGGTATAGAATCAAATACTGGTATACTGGTATAGAATCAAATACTGCTATACTGGTATGGAATAAAATACTGGTAAGGAATCAAATACTATTATGGAATCAAATACTGGTATGGAATCAAATGCTGGTATGGAATCAGATACTTTAGAATCAAATACCGGCATAGAATCTAATACTGGTATAGAAATAAATACTAGTACAGAATCAACTACTAGTATATAATCAAATACTGGTATTGAATCTAATACTGGTATATAAATAAATACTAGTACAGAATCAACTACTAGTATATAATCAAATACTGGTATTGAATGAAATACTGGTATAGAATCAAATACTGGTATCCTGGTATGGAATCAAATACTGGTATACTTGTATAGAATCAAATACTGGTATTATGGTATGGAATCAAATGCTGGTATGGAATCAAATACCGGTATAGAATCAAATACTGGTATAGAATCAAATACTGGTATAGAATCAAATACTGGTATACTGGTATGGAATCAAATACTGGTATGAAAGCTAATACTGGTATAGAATCAAATACTGGTATGGAATATTATATGTATGGAATCAAATACTGGTATAGAATCAAATAGTGGTATACTGGTATAGAATCAAATACTTGTATAGAATCAAATACTGGTATAGAATCGAATACTGGTATGAAATCAAATACTGGTATGGCATCAAATACTGGGTTAGAATCAAATATGATATAGTATCAAATATCGGTATAGAATCAAAAAGAACTAAAACTAAGACCATCGGTGAACGCTCCTTCTGCTTCCATGGGCCCACGTTCTGGAACCAGCTCCCCTTCCATATACGTCATAGTGAAACCTCGTCCATTTTCAAAAAGTCCCTTAAAACTCATCTGTTTAGGTCCGCCTATGACCTGTGATGCACCCTCCTTGCCCTACCTCATTTTCTGTTTCGGGTTGATCCTGAAGTGTCAAAGTGTCCTCGTTTTATAGCCATTTTCATTGTTTCTATAGAATAGTAGTTACTATCCTAGTGTCTCATTTGTATTTACTTAGTTTACATGTTTTAACAATTGTAAAGCGCTTAGAGCTTTATGATGAGCGCTATATAAAAATGCCTAAATAAATAAATAAAATCAAATACTGGTATACTGATATAGAATCAAATACTGGTATACTGGTATAGAATCAAATACTGGAATAAGGGTATGCAATCAAATACTGGTGGAGAGTCAAATAAGCAACCAGCTAAAACCATGAACATGTTTGTTCCAGGATTAAAATGTGTTCACTACGGCAAGCCGTGACGTAGATAGACTTAGTGACCCTCCATCTTTTTTTATTTTTATAATTAAACTTCAGTTGGTCGAAAATGCCCCCCCCCCTTTACACCATATAAAAAATAAAAAGAGCCTCCCGGGGCGGATTGTGCCCCCCTCCCCCCAAAGGTGCCATACTTCCTATGCCACTGAACAAGGGTGTCCTCTTACTTAAAGGAACTTACAACACGGTACCAGGATCTATACAACTGACCACCAATAGACTTGAGAAAATTACCTTGTATAGACGACTTAAACGTCACAGTTTTAGTTAGGCCCTCACTTGATCTGTCAGTGACAGCCCTCAGAACGTCTCGATCGTTCATCGTGTGTCATTTTTAAAAAAAAATAAAAAATTAATCGATTAAAGAAAACGATGGCACTTACACTCTAAGAAGCGTGTCTGTCATCATTGAACAAGTCGACATCTTAGCAATAACCAGCACCTCATAACACACCCCCCCCCCCCCCCGTTTGTCTTGTTATTTCGATTTCTGACATAAGCACTATGGTGCCGAGGAACCAGATACATTTGACTCCTCCGATGTCAGGTGTACCAGGCTTATGGGGCTTTATTACCTACTCCCTGTCACGTGACATCATTAGTAATGGTTTATAATGAGCTGTTCCTAGCAACGGTCCGCATCTGTGTCTTCGTTGTTGTTGTTGTTGTATTAATCGTTAATTCAAAGTTGCTGTTTTGTTGGGGTTTTTTTTGTGTTTTTTTTTTTTTTTTTTTTTTTTTTTTTTTTTTTTGGGTTTTTTTTTTTTTTTTTTTTTTTTTTTTTTTTTTTTTTTAAAATTAGTATGACTCCCAGAACATTGTTTTGTCTCATTCACAAAAGACTGCTTCGTCGTCAGCGTCGCTTGGTCCAGTCTTTTTTTGTGTTAATGATCTTTTTTTTTTTTTTTTTTTTTTTTTTTTTTTTTTTTTTTTTAAAATTAGTATGACTCCCAGAACATTGTTTTGACTCATTCACAAAAGACTGCTTCGTCGTCAGCGTCGCTTGGTCCAGACCTCTTCTGTGTTAATGATCTTCATAATCATCGCCATTCAGAAATATCTGTATAGATGTATGATTTGTGTGCTAGTATGTGAAGTTGTTATAAAATTAATCATCGCCAAAAAAAGCACCCAGTGACCCTCGTCATTATGGCTATTGTATACCAATAATCGGGTGGTTTGGGGTGGGGTGGGTGGGTGGGTGCAATAAGTTAGACAAGCGGGGACGTTCTGGCTATAGTATACCAAATAGTCTGGAGGTTTACAATATGTTAAACAAGCGTGGAGGACTCCGTAACATGACTTAATAGCTCCCAGTTTTGACCCCAAGGTTCCATCGTCGACTCCATTATGTTTCAATGTTTCCACCCATTGTACGCCCCTCCTCGACAAGCCCCCCTGATAGAGACTGCTTGTCTGACACCCTGTGTTTAGGCGCGGGGCGCTCAAAAGGTTTCCCCGTCTGTCAGAAAAATGTTGCCTTTTGTTGATGAAATAACCCCCCCCCCCCCACACACCCCTCTCCACGTTTCGGAAAGCTGCGTCCGGCCGCGGTAATGGCTGAGTTGTGCCCCCCCCCCTTTTTTTTATCGCGGAGTACATGACCCTTAATCTGGCAGTTGTCACCCCTGCCGTTTTGGGTGCCGAGTGGGTTGACAAAAGATCCTCACAGCATGTAAGACCGGTGGGGCTGGTGATACAGGGGGTTGATCCGTCCTTTATATGGATTGGGACCAGTTGTGAAAACATAGAGATTTAGTTGTCCTGTAAGAGTTTTTAAAAAAATTGTAAAAAAATAAAATAAAATATTTTTATTATTTTTATTTTTATGTTGTTTTTTCTATACGTTTATTTTTCCGTATCATATTTGTTGTTCAGTGTTTTCAGTATAATTTGAGTGCTCCCTGCTTCGTCGATATATCAGAATTGACATTAATTATGCGATCTTCAGAGCTGTCCGCGAGACAGTTGAACAGAACTCTGAAGGTGATGTGAAGCTATCGGTAACAAGTTGTGTTTCAAGAAGAAAATGTTTTGAAACCTCTAACTTAATCATTAATTTTTTTTTCATTGTCAGTTAGAATTCGAATGTACTCGCCCAGGTCACAGTTTTATACAATAGAAGAAACGTCGTGACCTAACGATGAATGTTAGTGACATGTTCATACTGGTAACAAACGAATACGACGTACCTACCTATTCCCCGTCCTGAAAAGAACCTGAAGCATTCTAGTGTGCGGTGTGGGTAGAGGGGTGTGATCCTATGCATCGGTAGTCGTGACTATTAAGTTTAATTTCTGCAGCCAACGATCAAGTAGCACAGTGCGTTAGATCTCACTACCCACGATTTGAGACCCACTTTCCGTTGGATTGGGACCCCTGGCGTCCCTACGGAGATTTGAGCGTGACTAACACCATCTTGCCAATGTTTGCACAATGATAACCCCTTACCACCCCCACGGCCCCACCCGCGCGTCAAGCTGTACATAAACTGCTCCAATTTCGGAATGTTCATAAAGCATAATTGAACGGCCCAGCCGTATCTACAACTCTTGCTATTGGTTACAGCCGGGTCCTTCACGGCTCCGCCATTCCCAGTGTAAAGGAAGGGGGGGGGGCTGGAGGGGGTCCTCAAATCATGTCGCCTGATTACAAATTTTTTTCCATCTTACTCCTTATTCTGAATTTATTTTTCTGATATCCTGTCGTCATCACACCTCTGCGCGCTTCGAGTGCAACTGTATATTCAGAAAATCTCACTTTTAAAATCTGTATATGTTGTATTTCATGGGTGTGTTTGTTGTTGTTGGTTTTTTTTTTTTTTTTTTTTTTTTTTTTGGGGGGGGGGTTTTTTTAAATTGTGTGTTGTGGGTGTTGTGTGTTATTTGAAATATTGGCTGGGAATGTGATTTGATTAAATGAAGAGGGTTTGGGGGGCGGGGCATGACTTAAGACACCCTTGTATTGACTCTCGGGTAAGTTCATAACAAGCTGCCTCTCACTTCAACTTAAAACCTGCAGTACTAGCTAATATAGCAGTTTTGAACATATTTGATCATTAGTGACATATGATCCCAGAAAAAACCCTTCCTCTGTAACCTGAACCTTGTCAACTTGCCCTCCTCTGTAGACTGAACCCTGTCAACGTGCACTCCTCTGTAGCCTGCACCCACATTAAAATGCACACCCCCCTGCAATCTGAAGCCCCTCAATTTACCTTCCTCTGTAACCTGCACCCCCAACAGCTTGCCCCAACATATTCACTCCACTGGTCAGTGCCACTGCTCAAAGAGATCCCCCTCTACCATGACACATCATACTTTCTCGGAGACGTGCTTCAACACTTTTTAACACCTGCACGATTTCACTTACCACAACGAGAACCTCTGAAGGATTTCACTTAACCAAAACGAGAACCTCTAAAATAGCTTTCCCATTTAAGTTTAAATTAAAAAAAACATCTAAAAAAAAAATAATAATAAAAAAAAGCAAAAAAACATAAAATCAATCCGCTATCAACATGCCATTTCTCAGACGTATCCCTCCGCTAGCAAACTGTATTAAATCGCGCCTCGACGTGGTGATAACACGAACTCAACAGTCGAGCAGACGGACAGGCATTGTGCCCTTGTGTCGGTGCGCGCAAACACGAGTAAATCCACTGTGTCGCTTTCATCAAGTCTGCCACCGGGGCGGCCACTTTATTATTTGACACTTTGAGAATATAAATTGTGGGTTGACCTTTTCCCCATAGGGAGGATTTTTCTTCTTCTTTTTTTGGAACTTAAGATTTTGAAGTGAAATAAAGTAGACTTCAGAATTAAATTTAAAACAACAGCCTGGGGGGAGGAAGGGGAGGGGCTTGGGGGGGGGGCTGTTTATGAGGATTTTTCTTCTTCTTTTTTTGGAACTTAAGATTTTGAAGTGAAATAAAGTAGACTTCAGAATTAAATTTAAAACAACAGCCTGGGGGGAGGAAGGGGAGGGGATTGGGGGGGGGGGCTGTTTAAAGAAAAGATAACATGACAGGTCAATGGAGGACTTGTCAAGATCCTTTTTTGGAGTCGTCTGCTGTATCCCCTCCCATCGATCCGTTAAGCCATTAATCTGTGTTAATTTTGACAAGGAGGGAAAGAGACCTTCCAGCGACATCAAAAGATTTAGATCTAGTTATAAAAAAAAAAAAAATTTCAAAACCTTGAGACCTCCTGAGAGGTGTGAAAACAAGTCACGTGACTGGGCTACGAAACCAACAAATAAAATTGTTTTTAAAAAAATGGATTGTTTCAAACGTTGACCCTTTTTTTCTGGTCAAGTATAAGCTTCAATTGTTTGTGGTTTTTTTTTTTTTTAAGTTAAAAATCTTTAATATTTTTGAATATGCGCACACGATACCAAACTGCGTGCACTTTATGAAAATAATATGATGGCTTTCGTATACCGAGTCCACGTCATTTGCATTATCGCAATTACAATATAATGGACATAGCTAAACATATATACATTTTTTTTGTCTGGCATCGTTCCCTCAAAATATGACGATAGTGTAGACTAGTCCGTCACAATGTGGACGATGGTGTAGATTTGTCCGTCTAATTGTGACGATAGTGTAGACTTGTCCGTCACAATGGTGACGATGGTGTAGACTTGTCCGTCACAATGGTGACGATGGTGTAGACTTGTCCGTCACAATGGTAACGATGGTGTAGACTTGTTCGTCACAATGGTGACGATGGTGTAGTCTTGTCCGTCACAATGGTGACGATTATTGTAGACTTGTCCGTCACAATGGTGACGATGGTGTAGACTTGTCCGTCACAATGTTGACGATGGTGTAGACTTGTCCGTCTAATTGTGACGATAGTGTAGACTTGTCCGTCACAATGGTGACGATGGTGTAGACTTGTCCGTCACAATGTTGACGATGGTGTAGACTTGTCCGTCACAATGTTGACGATGGTGTAGACTTGTCCGTCTAATTGTGACGATAGTGTAGACTTTTCCGTCACAATGGTGACGATGGTGTAGACTTGTCCGTCACAATGTTGACGATGGTGTAGACTTGTCCGTCTAATTGTGACGATAGTGTAGACTTGTCCGTCACAATGGTGACGATGGTGTAGACTTGTATGGTGACGATGGTGTAGACTTGTCCGTCTAATTGTGACGATAGTGTAGACTTGTCCGTCACAATGGTGACGATGGTGTAGACTCGTCCGTCACAATGTTGACGATGGTGTAGACTTGTCCGTCACAATGTTGACGATGGTGTAGACTTGTCCGTCACAATGGTGACGATGGTGTAGACTTGCACGCCACAATGTTGACGATGCTGTAGAATTGTCCGTCACAATGGTGACGATGGTGTAGACTTGTCCGTCACAATGGTTTACGATGGTGTAGACTTGTCCGTCACAATGGTGACGATTGTGTAGACTTGTCCGTCACAATGTTGACGATGGTGTAGACTTGTCCGTCACAATGTTGACGATGGTGTAGACTTGTCCGTCTAATTGTGACGATAGTGTAGACTTGTCCGTCACAATGGTAACGATGGTGTAGACTTGTCCGTCACAATGGTGACGATGGTGTAGACTTGTCCATCACAATGGGGACGATGGTGTAGACTTGTCCGTCACAATGTTGACGATGGTGTAGACTTGTCCGTCTAATTGTGACGATAGTGTAGACTTGTCCGTCACAATGGTGACGATGGTGTAGACTTGTCCGTCTAATTGTGACGATGGTGTAGACTTGTCCGTCACAATGGTGACGATGGTTTAGACTTGTCCGTCACAATGTTGACGATGATGTAGACTTGTCCGTCACAATGTTGACGATGGTGTAGACTTTTCCGTCACAATGGTGACGATGGTGTAGACTTGTCCGTCACAATGGTGACGATGATGTAGACTTGTCCGTCACAATGGTGACGATGGTGTAGACTTGTCCGTCACAATGGTGACGATGGTGTAGACTTGTCCGTCACAATGTTGACGATGGTGTAGACTTGTCCGTCACAATGTTGACGATGGTGTAGACTTGTCCGTCACAATGTTGACGATGGTGTAGACCTCGCAGGAACTGTTGTCAGATGATGTTAGACAATAGGCCTTGTTCTTGTGAACTGTTGTCAGATGAGGTTAGATCATCGGCCTTGTTCTTGTGAACTGTTGTCAGGTGACGTTAGACAATCGGCCTTGTTCTTTCGAACTGTTGTCAGATGACGTTAGACAATCGGCCTTGTTCTTGTGAACTGTTGTCAGATGATGTTAGACAATCGGCCTTGTTCTTGTGAACTGTTGTCAGATGAGGTTAGATCATCGGCCTTGTTCTTGTGAACTGTTGTCAGGTGACGTTAGACAATCGGCCTTGTTCTTGTGAACTTTTGTCAGATGAGGTTATACTATCGGCCTTGTTCTTGTGAACTGTTGTCAGATGACGTTAGACAATCGGCATTGTTCTTGTGAACTGTTGTCAGATGAGGTTATACTATCGGCCTTGTTCTTGTGAACTTTTGTCAGATGAGGTTATACTATCGGCCTTGTTCTTGTGAACTGTTGTTAGACAATCGGCCTTGTTCTTGTGAACTGTTAAGATGAGGTTATACTATCGGCCTTGTTCTTGTGAACTGTTGTCAGATGTACATGTTGCGTAGTAGCTAACGCCAAGATGCGACACGTTTCGGCCGAACAAATTGTGAACATGTTCCAAAAAATAGGAAAATTAATGAGCATAATGTCTGGAAATACCGAGCAACAATAATTTTTAACACAATGTCCTTGCAATACCTAATAATGATAATGTTAAACACAATGTCTGGGAATACCTAACAACATTAAATGTTAAAGTTTCCAATAGACGACTTGTTACTTATCATTTGTTACTTGCAATGACTCGAACCTTACCAGGTGTCATCATTGACATACTCACACACACACACACACAAACACACACACATACACACTCACAGACACACGCAATCACACACTAATACCAGCAAAACCGGGGCCTTGCAAAAATTGCCTCACCTCGCAGATCTATGTAGATAATAATGTAACATTAAATGTGATCTAAGTGTTACTATGTACCTTCATCGACCTAAGCGTGACGGCATATGTATGTACCTTCATCGACCTAAGAGTGACGGCATATGTATGTACCTTCATCGACCTAAGAGTGACGGCAGGTGTATGTACCTTCATCGACCTAAGAGTGACGACATGTGTATGGACCTTCATCGACCTAAGAGTGACGGCATGTGTATGTACCTTCATCGACCTAAGCGTGACGGCATGTGTATGTACCTTCATCGACCTAAGTGTGACGGTATGTACCTTCATCGACCTAAGAGTGGCGGTATGTACCTTCATCGACCTAAGAGTGACGACATGTTTATGTACCTTCATCGACCTAAGAGTGACGGTATGTACCTTCATCGACCTAAGAGTGACGGTATGTACCTTCATCGACCTAAGCGTGACGGCATGTGTATGTACCTTCATCGACCTAAGTGTGACGGTATGTACCTTCATCGACCTAAGAGTGACGGTATGTGCCTTCATCGACCTAAGAGTGACGACATGTGTATATACCTTCATCGACCTAAGAGTGACGGCATGTGTATGTACCTTCATCGACCTAAGTGTGACGGCATGTGTATGTACCTTCATCGACCTAAGTGTTACGGCATGTGTATATGCCCAGTAATGGATGCAATATTTATCAGTTTTGTTGTCTGATGAGCTCTTGTGTATTTACAGAATGATCTGTAATAAAATTAGGGTGTACTGTATGCACTGATGTGTATACCACGTGTAATCCCTGACTGTACTGTATGCACTGATGTACCCATTGTACTCCGTGACCGTACTGTATGCACTGGTAGACACATTGTACTCCCTGACTGTACTGTATGCACTGATGTACCCATTGTACTCTGTGACTGTACTGAATGCACTGGTAGACACATTGTACTCCCTGACTGTACTGTATGCACTGATACACCCGTTGTACTCCCTGAACATAATTGTCACAGATCAAATATTTAGATAATACTTTTGTTTCGGAATAGTGTATGGTTTTTATAAGTTAGAAGGAAAAGGAAGTTAAGTAATGTATGTCATGGGCAGAAGTGTGGAAGGAGATAAGTAAAAATGGAGTCATATGTTTAAAGATAGGCTCTTGCCGTACATATTATAACATCGATTTAGTTAGTCAATAGATCTGTGTGAAAGTCATATGTGAAGCAAATAGTCAACGTCAATTATATTTACTCCAATTTCAGAGATGTATTTCATGTGGTCTAATCTATATATAATAAATGTTTTTGTGATGCTAAATCAATGGACTTCCTCACGTGCTATGTGAACGTGAATAATTAACACAATACAATTATATTTACAAGTAAAATCATCTTTATCATCTATGATGGCTACAATACTGTATGCGCTGATCTACCCATTGTACTCCCTGACCGTACTGTATGCACTGATATACCCGTTGTACTCCCTTGCTGTACTGTACGCACTGATCTACCCGTTGTACCCCCTAACTGTACTGTATGCACTAATATACCCGTTGTAATCCCTGACCGTACTGTATGCACTGATATACCCGTTGTACTCCCTGACTGTACTGTATGCGCTGATATACCCGTTGTACTCCGTGACTGTACTGTATGCACTGATATACCCGTTGTACTACCTGACTGTACTGTATGCACTGATGTACCCGTTGTACTACCTGACTGTACTGTATGCGCTGATATACCCGTTGTACTACCTGACTGTACTGTATGCACTGATATACCCGTTGTACTCCGTGACTGTACTGTATGCGCTGATATACCCGTTGTACTCCCTGTTCCTGTCGATAAAACTTTTTTTAAAAATAATTTAATGCTTTGTTAAAAGTTTTATTTTTTATGAACCTAATCTCTCGATGTTTCCCTCCATAAATACCCTGTCAAAATAAATACCCAGTCAATATAAATACCTAGTCAATATAAATATCCAGTCAAATAAATACCTAGTCAATATAAATATCCAGTCAAATAAATACCTAGTCAATATAAATACCAAGTCAATATAAATACCAAGTCAAAATAAATAACTAGTCCATATAAATACCAAGTCAATATAAATACCAAGTCAATATAAATACCAAGTCAATATAAATATCCAGTCAAATAAATACCAAGTCAATATAAATACCAAGTCAATATAAATACCAAGTCAAATAAATACCTAGTCAATATAAATACCTAGTCAATATAAATACCCAATCAATATAATTACCCAGTAAATATAAATACCCAGCCAATATAAATACCCAGTCATTATAAATACCAAATCAATATAAATACCAAGTCAATATAAATGCCAAGTCAATATAAATACCAAATCAATATAAATACCAAGTCAATATAAATACCAAGTCAATATAAATACCCCGTAAATATAAATACCCAGCCAATATAAATACCCAGCCAATATAAATACCCAGCCAATATAAATACCCAGCCAATATAAATACCAAGTCAATGTAAATACAAAGTCAATATAAATACCTAATCAATATAAATACCCAGTCAATATAAATACCAAGTCAATATAAATACTATTTCAATAAGCTCTTTGCTGTCACGTTTAATTTATGGTCAAGGTAAAATTTAATTTCTTAATTCGAGACCCCCCACGGATTCCTGGTACGTGCGGGTCTGGAGCCACTGGGCCATAGATTGAAGAACACTGGCTTTTTTGGTCTGTGTACTGTTTCCTTTCAAACTTTAAAGCGTTTTTTAAACCAAATTTATGTTTTAATACAAATATTCTGCCTTCAGAAACCCCCCAATGACGTATTTTAAAGTGGGGTGTTTTTGTCGTGTTTATTATGCTTTTTTTTAAAAGGTATGGGGATGTGGTAAAAAGGGGGGGGGGGGTATAGTTTATCGTTCGAGGCGGTGCACTATGAAATCGACGCCTGGTATTTGTTTCTTGTTCGTGTCTTAAGGAGGGTATTAACATGTTATCTGCAAGCTCTCGGAGGCTTTCATGGTCTTTACCGCCATACAGGATCACGTGGCGTGCACCCTGGCGTGATCAAAGGTGGGTCTCTGGTCGGAGGCCTGGTTGTTGGGGCTGGCGGAACTAAGCATGCGGAGAAAGATGGGGTGGTGGCCCCCACAAGCCAAAGCGCTTGACGTGCGTGTTTGTCCTGGTCTAGTTCTAGTTGGGGGGTGTTTTTTACAAAAAATTGCTTTATGTTTCACAAACGAACGGCTGTAGTGTGAAAAAATAAAGTCAGTTATACATGTTTTAAGTAATACAAGTCAGTCAGATGGAATTTAAAAAAAAATAATAATTCGTTAAATCGGAGCAATATAATATCATTGTATACAAAGTCCCCGTAGCCAGGAGGATTATTTAAGTAGCAAAGTCTAAGAAATGATCTTACAGACCAGCAGACTTATATATTTACACTTGAACCCTCAATGAAACAGAATCGCACTGATAAATATAGTTCTTGAGCTGGTAATTGAATTAGTAAGTGAATTAGTAAGTGAATTAGTAAGTGAATTAGTAAGTGAATTAGTAAGTGAATTATTAAGTGAATTAGTAAGTGAATTAGTAAGTGAATTAGTAAGTGAATTAGTAAGTGAATTAGTAAGTGAATTAGTAAGTGAATTAGTAGGTCCATATAGCTTTACGAAAAATAGCAACCACTCATGGTTAAAAAATAACGGGTACGTGAGTGATATGGGCATTGTTGTGTTGAGTGATGACGAGTTCTCGAGTTGTTAACCTGAAGGGTTAATGCGTGAGTGTGTACTAGCGTGTGCTTAGTTTGTAAGTCTCAGTGAGCCTATAGCTTGCGTGGTGTCCCCTGAGAGGAGGTCTCACACGACTGGTGGGGGTAGGTTATGTTGTCCATGGGTTCGTCTTTTCGGGTTCAGGCTCAAGGTGTTGATATGAATCAATTGTTTCATGTCAGCGGGGGGAAATTATAACTTTTTATTTGGGACAGAGCAAACACAATATAAGACGACGCACTGGCTGACAGCATTGTGGGTTGGGCAGTCGAGAGCTGACAACGAAGACAACGAGTTTATCAACTTTGGAGAAAAAAAATATTTTAGAAAATCACCTTTGTATGGATGCAAGGTTTCTAATGACATTGTTTTGGGGTTTACCTTCCCCCATGAGTCATGAGATCTGTTACAGATCTCCTCTAAGTCACAGACACAAGGTTATGGTTTTCTCGGAGGGTACGGGGACAAGTTTAGTACAAGTTGTCACATTTATCCGGACGGCCCCATCCGGGTGACTGCCGTGTTTCCCAACAACACTCCAAATCCTGACAACTAAGCCACGGTGTCAGTCACTGTCAAAGGTAATTAGATTTCTGGGACACAATTAATGGCGATATTCAAACTATTTTCACGAGCTCATTTTATTGCTTCAATGCAAACAAAACCAAAAATGATCTCAGTGAAACGAGATGAAATGAAATGAAATGAAAGGAAATGCGCTGGTGGACTTCGTGACACGAATTTCACATTACGGATAGCAAAGCATAGGCCTACACATATAATCACTGATGGCAACACATACACATAGAATCACTGATGGCAACACATTCACATAGGTTCATTGGTGGCAACCTATAAACATAGATTTATTGATGGCAACACATACACATAGATTCATTGAAGGCAACACATACACATAAATTCATTGATTGAACCATGTGCTCCCAGTTTCCCTTTAATTTTAAAGTATTCGAAGAATAAAACAGCATTGATTTGTGAATGTTGTCAAAATTAAGTTCTTGTTTAAAGCTAGTAATTAGCTGAATATCATGGATGTGGATCAAAAGTATTGGGATGAGGATCGATAGAAAAGGGATTTCGACTCTTTCAGTTCAATTGCAGGAGTTCTTTAACGGAGTTCAGTTTGAGTTGGTTGAATTAGTTTGAAAGGGTTGAAGTTTGACGACAACGTACAAGGCAAATACAATGTATGGATAAAGAGCAAGACATTTGTGACCACCGAGTGCATTCGTTCGACAACCAGGGACAACCAGGGACCACCAGAGACAACCAGGGACAACCAGGGACCAACTTGATGAAAAAGATCTGAGCACACAATTTTTCTCGTAAGATGATTTTGTATAAGCCTTTGTGTGCACTGAGTGTAGACAACGGTTTGTATTGGGTGATCGAGCGGTCCACACTGACTCAATCCAAACAGCTGGTGGTGTGGAGTTCAATCCCCGCCAAAGCCAAAGTCCCCAGCACTCCGGGTGCATGGGACGCGTTAGCCTTAGACGGCAACCCATCTAAGAGAAGGCAAACTCTGAATTCAAACCTGGAGCCAAAATGACCCCACCCCCAGTCCCTCCCCCCCCCCCNTTTTCGTGTGACGTGAGCTTTCAATGGTTAAACATTGAAGTTGGAAACACCACACTTTAAACCTTCCCCCAGACTCAAAAGCAAAACAACAACACCACCACCTCCACCAGCACCACCAACACCACGTAGCTCCTTTGTCAAACTCCTCTCATAAATGACCCGACATTTATTGATCTATTCCATTCTCTTTATATTGTTCTCTTCACCCCCCCCCTTTACTGTACACTCAGTTTGTGCACATGCTGTTATGACCTCCCTTTCTCTTTCAAGTACAGCTGATCTCCCTTTCTTGACATAAGACCTGGCTTATTTTCTCCACCTACCGGCAAGCAATGTCTGTTTATGAACTCCCGGTGCCGTCCACCTCGCACGACCTACAATATTTTCATTGCTGCAGCTGTCTGCAGACCTCCGATTCCGGCCCAGCTGTTGGTATTTGGTGAGGACGTCAAAGTGAGTGCCGACTGTGAAACAATCATGACTGCCAACTGGTGGCTTTTGGAGCTAATCTTTTGTTTTAGGAATTAAACAAAAAAGGTGTCCACCCATTCTGCGTAGATCGACTATTGGCTGTGAATTGGACAATGTATCAGAACCTGTCCTTTGGGTAACATCCGTCGTATGGGTAACATGATTTGCCTGGGTAACATCCGTCGTATGGGTAACATCAGTCGTATAGGTAACATGATGTGTATGGGTAACATCCGTCATATGGGTAACATGATGTGTATGGGTAACATCCGTCATATGGGTAACACCAGTCGTATAGGTAACATGATCTGTATGGGTAACATCCGTCGTATGGGTAACATGATTTGCCTGGGTAACATCCGTCATATGGGTAACATCTGTCGTATAAGTAACATGATCTGTATGGGTAACATCCGTCATATGGGTAACATGATGTGTATGGGTAACATCCGTCATGTGGGTAACATCAATCGAATGAGTAACATGATCTGTATGGGTAACATCCGTCATATGGGTAACATGATGTGTATGGGTAACATGTCGTCATGTGAGTAACATCAGTCGTATGGGTAACATGATCTGTATGGGTAACATCAGTCGTATGGGTAACATGCTCTGTATGGGTAACATCAGTCGTATGGGTAACATGATCTCTATGGGTAACATTAGTCATATGGGTAACAGTATGTTGAAAATATTAAGTTGCTAAGGTACTTCACTAGGAAGATAATCAAACAACAGAGGCAACCATCAAGGTTAGTTCAACGTGTTATTGTAGGAGAACAACATGGAGTCCTACCAACATGGAGCACTCGACAAGACTGCATAAAAACATGACGTCACTACACAATAAATAATGTAGTGTGCAAAACAATGAGCAATTCGCATTCAGCATTTTGTCAATTTCCAACACAGTAGTCGTATGGGTAACATTAGTCGTATGGGTAACATTAGTCATATGGGTAACATTAGTCGTATGTGTAAAATCATTATTGGTTACTTTGGGGAATCAAATACATGTAGAGAAGGTGGTGGAGACCGGATATACACGGGTGATACACGGAGAAACGGAGAATAGGCCTTCAAGTTATTGTTCTCTGCTCCAGTGTTTCCCAGACTTTTAAATTTGGCGGACCGGGGGATAAGTTTCCAAATTGAACCCCTGGGATGGACGCCTCTCATATGTATTGATTTTTTAAAATCTTTATTAGACCTTAAATATTTCTTAATTTTTTTCAATCGAAGATAGACTAATGTGAGTGGACACTATTAATTATTGCTACTTAATGTCAGCTTTTAGCTTTTATTCTTGTAAATGATGTGTGGACCGGAAACGTTAGGCACGGGGATCGGCAACCTTAGGTTCAGGGACCGGCAACGTTTGCCTTAGTCCGCGGAGCGCCTCTTTGGGAAACATTGCTTTACACCAGGCCTGCACAACATACGGCCCGCGGGCCACATGCGGCCCATCAGCACCCACTTTGCGGCCCGCGAGGTAATGAAATATTCTTTATTCTTATTACTTTCTTAATAGTTCTTTCCCTTGTCCTATTATCTTTTGGCCCGTACAAGTTTTTCATAAAGTATTAAACCCGCGTTACATTTTGAGCTGTGCAGGCCTGGTTTACACCATACTTAAGAGACCCCCCCCCCCCTAAGTCTTTAAGTAAATTCATCTCAGGCCCAATCTGAGAGACAGCGGATCACCCCGAATCCTGATCCACACCTTTGTCTGAGACGAATAATGGGATAAGTGACGCCTTATTTTCTGAGCCACCTCTGCTCCATAGGAGGTTTCCCCATCAACACTAGTTTATTTAACTAAATAGAAAAGATTCCCACACCCCCCCCC
>CAXITT010000600.1:281008-292006 GCA_964033795.1 Lymnaea stagnalis | reverse complement strand
AAAAAAAAAAAATCCCCCCCCCCCCCCCCCCCCCCAAAAAAAAAAAAAAAAAAAAAAACACAACTCCTACGCGACCACTTTAACAACATGGCGCACGTCACATTAACTGGTCATAAAATTATACAGCATCTGCAAGCATTTGTTGAGACTGCTATTTTTATACAAGTTAGTTCTCATGTCTTTGATGCTTGCTAATTGATCCCTCGATCTTTCTTTACACCAACCTCCCTCGTTCGTTCGTTCTTTCTTTCTTTCTTTCTTTCTTTCTTTCTTTCTTTCTTTCTTTCTTTCTTTCTTTCTTTCTTTCTTTCTTTCTTTCTTTCTTTCTTTCATTCTTTTTTTCTTTCTTTCATTCTTTCTTTCTTCCTTCCTTCCTCTCTTTCTTTCTTTCTTTCTTTTCTTTTCTTTTCTTTTCTTTTCTTTTCTTTCTTTCTTTCTTTCTTTCTTTCTTTCTTTCTTTCTTTCTTCCTTCCTCTCTTTCTTTCTTTCTTTTCATTTCTTTTCTTTTCTTTCTTTCTTTCTTTCTTTCTTTCTTTCTTTCTTTTTTTCCTTTCTTTCATTCTATCTATCTATCTATCTATCTATCTATCTATCTATCTATCTATCTATCTATCTATCTATCTATCTATCTATCTATCTATCTATCTATCTATCTATCTATCTATCTATCTATCTATCTATCTATCTATCTATCTATCTATCTATCCATCCATCCATCTATCTATCTATCTATCTATCTATCTATCTATCTATCTATCTATCTATCTATCTATCTATCTATCTTTTCTTTTCTTTTCTTTCCTTTCTTTCTTTCTTTTTTTCTTTCTTTCTTTCATTCTATCTATCTTTCTTTCTTTCTTTCTTTCTTTCTTTCTTTCCTTTCTTACCTTTCTTTCTTTCTTATTTTTTCTTTCTTTCATTCTATCTATCTTTCTTTCTTTCTTTCTTTCTTTCTTTCTTTCTTTCTTTCCTTTCTTTCTTTCCTTTTTTTCTTTCCTTTTTTTCTTTCTTTCATTCTATCTATCTTTCGTTCTTTCTTTCTTTTCTTTCTTTCTTTCTTTCATTCTATCTTTCTGTCTTTCTGTCTTGCCTTCTCTCTTTACTTTTCTCATATGTTATGCAGTACACTTTTTCCCCGTGCGTGAACTTTCTTTGACCCCGTATTAGACTCCTAGCAGACAGCAAGGTTTGTTGTGGGCGTGGTTAAATCTCTTTGATGTATCTTGTTTACTACCGCCTTCCAATTAAGCATGGTTAGTAGGTCTACTAGTATCTTGTTTAAGGTTCTCGATTGTATTAGAAAAATAATGGCGTTTCTAGACGCGTTGGTTGACCCACATATATAAGGGATTGACAGGCACAGAGAGGAACGGAGATTGATAGATATTTTTAACTTCACGAGACGTGTATTATTCTTTGTTTACTTATATGTGTTTATTCCCATTCATCATTATTCATTGCCACATTGTACTAACTGTGTACCGGTACAAGATCTACCATACTCTGTAAGTTGATGAATTGTAATTATATTTCTTTTGTATATAATTGTATTATTACCAATTAAATCTTATTAATTGTAATTGGCAACTGTTTTGGGTGTCCTACTTTAGTTATTTTATTTTTCTATGGTATCGTCCTTTGTTTGGCACTGTTTGAACGAGCCATCAAATTAAAATAGGAGATTCATTTCTCACAATAGAATTCAGTGTGTAACACATGCCTTCTTTGTATTTCTTTCTTTTATGCATTCTATCTTTAGGTACTTTATCCACTATACTTTGAAGTTGTTCATAGATTTTAACTTTATTCATTTATTTGTTCTTACTTTCTTTCTTTGTTCTTTTTATTTTCTTTTTTCTTTCTTTCATTCATATTTTTCTTCTTGTTTCTTTGTTTGCTACTTTTATTCTATCTTTTATTCATGAATACTTTCTGTTATTCTTGCATTACTTTCTTTTCTTTTCCTTTATTGTGTTTGTTTGTTTCTTTTTTTTTTTCATTTCTTTTTTACCGTTTTTCTCTTTCATTCTTCCCTCATTTAATATTATTGATATTTTCCTTTTCCCTCTCCTTTTTTTCTTAACAACCCCCCCCCCCCCCCCTTTCTGTTTAATTTGCTGTTTTCTTTCGTGCGTTCCTACTGACTGTAATTCACTCTATAAGATATTACATTTTTTTTTCTTGTTACAAACTAATTACCTTATTACCCTTTTCTCTCATCTTGTCATAGGAGCCATTTCATGTATTGACCTTTACACCACCCCCATGTGAAGTACTTATCGGCCCCCCGAGGCCTCACCCTCCCCTTGATATCCCCATTAACCCCACGTGCCCGTCTCGTGCCATTCTTCCTAATTGTCCATTTGGGCTCGATTGCTGTGACGTCCACTTCTTTTCATCTGCTACAATTATTATTATTGATTCTCGCTTAACAGTTATGACATGAGTGGTGCGGTTGGGGGAGGGGGGGGGGGGGGGGGGTTAGTGCGTGACCACGCATTGGTTTTCTTGTGCGGGACACGAGTCCACGGGGAGATACAGAAGTGGTGCAAACTNGGGGAAAAGGGGGGGGGGGGGGGGCACCCCGGATGGCGCGCTTTGCTCTATTATTTAGGGCTGGCTCTTTCGGCCAACTAAAGATTTTTTTAAAACAAAATTTCGTGTTGGAAGTGGCAAAGATCTTACACGGCTCAGAAAGGCACTAAGCTGAGCTACGCCCCTCATGTGTTTATGAGATTATTATCCCGTTACGTCATGTAGTAGTCATCACTGACATGTTGCAGTTTCTTGTACTGACGCATGGATTAGGCTGCAGCAAAATGGTGGCATTGACAAATTTGGGTTGAAGGGGGGGGGGGGGCAAAATAGTGAATTTTTTGTGTTGAAGGGGGAACAAATAGTGAATTTGAGTCGAAGTTAAAGAAACCCATTTGAAAAGAAATACAAGCCAAACACTACCGAGCAGATGAAGTGTCTTAGTTGGCTTTTGGCGTTTCAGGCCCCGAAGGAAGAAAACACCCAGCCAATGAAACTACTCACTGATGGTGTTTTTTTTCTACATCAGATACAAAAAGATACTTAAAAATTTAGACTTAGTAAATCTAAACGTAGACTTTTTTAAAATATAAACTTAGACTTTGTTAATCTAAACTTAGACTTTGTTAATCTAAACTTAGACTTTGTTAATAGACTTTGTTCATCTAAACTTAGACGTAGTAAATCTAAACTTAGACTTTGTTAATCTAAAATTAGACTTAGTAGATCATTAACAACCAAAGATACAACTTGATGATGTAGATGAATGCATGCCAGCCCAAATAGATTGTTTTTTGTTCATGAAGTCATTACTTATGTATTTTTACTGAACGATTTGTTTTTTTTTTTGTTTTTAAAGCCTTTACAAAGTTGATCTGGAATGTTCTAAAGTAAATGAAAATGTGAGTACGGATTTGAGTACGTATGTGAGTACGGATGTGGCCGACTGGGTCTGTAAGATTTCAGGACGTAGCTGATGAAAGGCAGGTGGCGTTAGGAGAGCATTTGTTTACTGTAGGATGATGGGGCCGGGGTTTGGACGTAGCAGGGGGTGGGGTTGGAGGGGGGGATCTATAGAGAAGAGAGGATCAGAAGGCAGTCAGTGTAATGGTTGAGTAGATTGGGATAAGAGAATAGTTTAAAATTTGTGAAAGTATTTTACGAATAAAGAAGTTTCAAGGCAATGATGTTATGATTGAAGAAACTGAACGGTCACTACAGCCAGTATTTGTTTGTCCTTGTGGAAAACTGGTGAGAGAGAGAGAGAGACAGACAAAGAGAGAGAGACAGACAAAGAGAGAGAGAGAGAGACAGGCAAAGAGAGAGAGACAGACAAAGAGAGAGAGAGATAGAGTGAGTGTGAGAGGCTACTCAAAGAAAAAATGTTGAGAGAAAGATTAAAAGAATTATAAAGAGCAGAATAAAGAGAGGAAGATTTTGAAAATAGAGAGAGACAGACAGACAGAAAAAGATAAGTATAGAAAGAAGATAAGAGAGAATGCTTCGGATACATAAAGAGATGTAGAAGGATACAAAAAAAGAAAGAGGGAGAGAGGAGCTGATAAATAAGAAAATAGACTGAAAAAATAGAGAGACATGCTTTAAGGTTTGTTTGTTTTTTTATTTTTTTGGTTGAGAAATGGGTTAGGGGGGGGGTGGAATTAGCGGAATATAGGGAGAACGATGCCCCCTTAAACACTATGTGGTGAGAGTATCACTTTGTGATCGTAGGTCGTGCCAACAACCTGAATGTCCTGTGGTTTATACAAATAAGTGTTTGCCTACTACAACACCGAACTGCTAGAAACAGAACCGTTAAAGGGAAAAAAAAAAAACAACAACGCTAAGATTTATTGACCAGCCAACTAATGCAAGACGCTCTCAGCGCGGTGAGCTCTACCCATTAGCATGGCGGCGTGGAATAAACATGGCGGCTGGAAGCGCAGTGTCTCGTGTAAGACAGCAGACATTACTAATTACGGGCGCCGCGGGCACGTCACTCGTGATCTACTTGAGCGAAATGGGACAGACAACCTTCACGTCATTAAACAGACCTAAAGCTGATCTCCGCGCTCAGCCTCCATGTCAAGGTCAATCCAGTTTGAAGGGGGGAAAAAAAACTCTGCGTTTTATGGCTAAACATCTTGAGGCAACGTTTTAAAAATGACTGAAGTCAGGAGTCAATAAGGAACTGGGTGTCCAAGTACATATGTCATTTTATGCAGTAATAGTTGCAGTTGAAGTTGCAGTCGTCCGAGTTAAGTTGGGTCATTTACTCCACATTTCATATCTTTGGGTCATTTACTCCACATTTCATATCTTTGGGTCATTTACTCCACATTTCATATCTTTGGGTCATTTACTCCACATTTCATATCTTTGGGTCATTTACTCCACATTTCATATCCGGCGTTGGGATCGTTTTTTTGTTTTTAAATTATTTTTTAAAATTAAATAGTCAGGCTCCTTTCCTGCAGTTAAGTCATCCAGCTTTGCGAAGTCAAGTTCCTGCAGTTAAGTCATCCAGCTTTGCGAAGTCAAGTTCCTGCAGTTAAGTCATCCACCTGTGCGCAGTCAAGTTCCTGCAGTTAAGTCATCCAGCTTTGCGAAGTCAAGTTCCTGCAGTTAAGTCATCCACTTGTGCGCAGTCAAGTCCCTGCAGTTAAGTCATCCAGCTTTGCGCAGTCAAGTTCCTGCAGTTAAATCATCCACCTCTGCTCATTCAATTACGTTCCGTGTATCGCCAAACCAATTTGAGCTTACTTTGGTAAATGTCTGAAGAAAATGGCCGATTCGAAAAAACGTTATCGATTCCATTCTCATGAGAGTGTAATCGATTTAGTCCATTTCCCAAATTTCAGTTCTTTAAGACGTTTGGGACTTCTGGTGAATTCGCCCTTTAAATACTTTGTAAATGTTTTGAGCCATTAACCAATTCAGCTTACATAGCAAACCCTTTAAAAATAGACAAGAGAAAAACTACATCCTTAACGACCGGGACATTGTCAGGCTTTGCTGCTGATGGGACATTGTCAGGCTCTGCTGCTGATGGGACATTGTCAGGCTCTGCTGCTGATGGGACATTGTCAGGCTTTGCTGCTGATGGGACATTGTCAGGCTTCGCTGCTGATGGGACATTGTCAGGCTTCGCTGCTGATGGGACATTGTCAGGCTTTGCTGCTGATGGGACATTGTCAGGCTTTGCTGCTGATGGGACATTGTCAGGCTTTGCTGCTGATGGGACATTGTCAGGCTTTGCTGCTGATGGGACATTGTCAGGCTTTGCTGCTGATGACCTGCTTGGCAATCATCAAACTTTACTACATTCGTGACAAATTGTGACGCCTGAAGCATGCACATAATAAGGGGCACACAATGAGCAATCGGGACTTCAAATCTGATGTCCTAATATAATTTATAGTTAACAGCAGGCTTGGAATCTTAACCAGTTGAGCAATTTTAGTGATACTAAGCAGGCCACCATGACATCTACTGACTTCAAACGCACACAATGGAGATCCCATTATTTTCGAAGAAGCCTTCAATTGTTTATATTTTCTCTTCCTTTTTTTTTCTTCTTTTTCTTCTTCTCCCTTCATCTTTCGCGTCTTGGAGGAATGGGTGTGTGAGTCCTTGATTGTGGGTGTAGAGAGGTGAGCGTGTATGCGTATGTATGTGTGTGGGTGTTTAATCGGTTTGAGAGTAGGCGAGAGATGTTCAAGATGGCGCAGGCGAGTAATTATTTTCTTATAAACAAAGCGCGCCGTACGCCAGCGACGTCTAGCGGGGGTTTTGAGATGGATTACATGGACCGAGACTTGTCGAGTCCTTCATCTTCCTCACATCTTACCGCCGATAGATCACCGCCAGGGAGTGAGGTGAACACTCGCCTTCATCTCGCAGACATTTCTATTTGCAAAAGATTATATTTATTAGTTGTTCACAAAGACTGGCGAGAGAGATATAGCTGCTCATAAATATTTTTTTTTCCTCCTCATTTCCCCTTCCTTCGCCAATCGCATAAAATCTAATTTCTTTCGTCGCCTTTCTCCTCAACCCAGCACCATCTCAGAGTTGTTTCTCTTGGAATAAAAGTTAATGACACGAGGTATACGACTCCGGCATATGATGTCATTCAAAATGGTGTTTTCTTTCCATCTAACGAGCAGGAAACCGCGCACAGTCTCTATTCATTTGTTTTATCGGTAGACTTACTCAGTCAGAATGTTAGAGAGTATCGAGAATGTTAGAGAGTATTGAGAATGTTAGAGAGTATTGAGAATGTTAGAGGGTATCGAGAATGTTAGAGAGTATCGAGAATGTTTGAGAGTATTGAGAATGTTAGAGAGTATTAAGAATGTTAGAGAGTATCGAGAATGTTAGAGAGTATCGAGAATGTTAGAGAGTATCGAGAATGTTAGAGAGTATTGAGAATGTTAGAGAGTATTGAGAATGTTAGAGAGTATTGAGAATGTTAGAGAGTATTGAGATTGTTAGAGAGTATTGAGAATGTTAGAGAGTATTGAGAATGTTAGAGAGCATCGAGATTGTTAGAGAGTATCGAGAATGTTAGAGAGTATTGAGAATGTTAGAGAATATTGAGAATTTTTAGAGAGTATTGAGAATGTTAGAGAGTATTGGGAATGTTAGAGAGTATTGAGAATGTTAGAGAGTATTGAGAATGTTAGAGAGTATCGAGAATGTTAGAGAGTATCGAAAATGTTAGAGAGTATCGAGAATGTTAGAGAGTATAGAGATTGTACGAGAACGATGGGAAGAAATGTTATTATAAGTCCACAGCTTCTCTGTGTATAGCTACCCTGAAAAAAAATAATACTTAACTCAGACAAGTACAAATGCTACACAACAATGATTGTAAAAAACAAATAATTTTAAAAAAAATATTGATGCAAACATTATTGATGCAAACATTATTGATGCAAACATTATTGATGCAAACATTATTGATGCAACCATTATTGATGCAACCATTATCGATGCAACCATTATCGATGCAACCATTATTGATGCAACCATTATTGATTCAAACATTATTGATGCTAACATTATTGATGCAAACATTATTGATGTAAACATTTTAAAAAAATGCAAATTGTCTTTAGAAATCAATCGAATTTGCATATCGAGCCTCTAACTATTGCCTATTTGTGTCGCTGTTATAATATAGTCTATGCCTTGGCCCATTTTGTCACTTTAATGTAGAGCTATTTTTAACCACCATTACTTGTCTTTTTTAGTATGGCCTTGATATTGACGTCACTGACTAAATGTACTCTGTAACTCCTTCCTCGCCAACCCCTTTCTCGAATGAGAAAAGGCTGTTAACTTCAGAATGCATCCTGTTTATTCTAAAGAGTGATATTAGGAAACGACATTTCTAGAATTTCAGTACCAGAACGTTTTGTGTTAGTTCACATCTATAGACCGCCTGCTTGCTCAGTAGCGCGACATAGATAGACAGAGCGAGACCGAGAGAGAGAGAGAGGGAGATATGTGTGTTCTACGTGACGTTGTAAGACAGTGTGTGTGTAAATTAATATTGGTATGTTGATGAGTGTATTGTTTTCACTTTCTGTAAGCCTATACAGTTTTAGTATTATTATTAATTTTTTTGCTTTTGTACTCAAATCTATTTTGTATAAAAACATTATTTTTATAATTATAATTAAATAGTGTTAGTATCACAAGCTTTGCTATCGTGTTAAATACTGTTTTTTTTTTTTTTTTCCAACCCTTTGTTACGCACTGGTGACTATACGAGCCAAATTCTTTAAACGGATTAAATCTTCAAAACCATAACGGTACCTAACAGTCGTTATTTGAGATCGGTGCTCCTTACGGAATCAGCATTATGGCGTATTACTCAACGCCTCTATTATCTCCCCGTCACAAAGTTGAGATATTGTCTCCCATGCCAGCTCTCATAAATGCCGTATGATGACAGCAGCTAACCCGTTAAAAATGTACATGCTGTTTAACATTTAACCCAGTAGAGTCACATAGAGTATAGAGATTCTACCTCTGACTTGCTTCCCATTTCTCTCACCGTACTTATTTGTTAAACCTTCCATTTTTTTGGCATGTGCAATGCCCTAACCCAACCCCCTTTTTTTTTTTGTTGTTCCAAATCTCTTCTTTCAAAGTCCTTATTCCTCTCTAATAATTGGTGACTCCTGCAAGGCCCCCGCATATTACCAACCCCTCCCCGGATTACCCCCCCCCCGCCCCCCCCCCACGCACATTTTGCCTTTTCTGTAGCATAATTTTATGCATTGTGACCCGGCAGTCCTTCATTGTCCCTTGACCCAATCGCACAGCAGTTTATGGATGAGTCTATAGGTCCGGAAAGACTTTCCGCCTGTTGTAGAGGAGATGTCATGATAGACGTGCAGTGAATGGCAGAAATGCAGTGAATGGTAGAATTGCAGTGAATGGTAGAAGTACAGTGATGGTAGAAGTACAATGAATGGTAGAAGTGCAGTGAATGGTAGAAGTACAGTGAATGGTAGAAGTACAGTGAATGGTAGAAGAACAGTGAATGGTAGAAAAACAGTGAATGGTGGAAGTGTCTTGAAAATGGTAGAAGTGTCTTGAAAATGGTAGAAGTGCAATGAATGGTAGAAGTGCAGTGAATGGTAGAAGTGCAGTGAATGGCATAAATGCAGTGAATGGTAGAATTGCAGTGAATGGTAGAAGTACAGTGAATGGTAGAAGAACAGTGAATGGTAGAAGAACAGTGAATGGTAGAAATACAGTGAATGGTAGAAAAACAGTGAATGGTAGAAGAACAGTGAATGGTAGAAGAACAGTGAATGGTAGAAGTACAGTGAATGGTAGAAGAACAGTGAGTGGTAGAAGAACAGTGAATGGTAGAAGTACAGTGAATGGTAGAAGTACAGTGAATGGAAGAAGAACAGTGACTGGTAGAAGAACAGTGAATGGTAGAAGTACAGTGAATGGTAGAAGTACAGTGAATGGTAGAATAACAGTGAATGGTAGAAGAACAGTGAATGGTAGAAGTACAGTGAATGGTAGAAGTACAGTGAATGGTAGAAGAACAGTGAATGGTAGAAGAACAGTGAATGGTAGAAGTACAGTGAATGGTAGAAGACCAGTGAATGGTAGAAGAACAGTGAATGGTAGAAGTGTCTTGAAAATGGTATAAGTGCAGTGAATGGTAGAAGTACAGTGAATGGTAGAAGTGCAGTGAATGGTAGAAGAATAGTGAATGGTAGAAGTACAGTGAATGGTATAAGTGCATTGAATGGTAGAAAATTCAGTGAATGGTAGAAGTGCAGTGAATGGTAGAAGTGTAGTGAATGGTAGAAGTGCAGTGAATGGTGTAAGTGCATTGAATGGTGGAAGTGCAGTGAATGGAACATCACATAGTTTCTTCGTTTCACTGACTTGATCATTCCATTAATTCCATTAACAACTCAGTACAATAAACATCAATAACTTGTCAAATATTAATTTACACCCAACTTCCAGCAGATCCTCTGGTTCGTGAGACAACCGAAATGTTGACCACAAAGCCGGACGTACATGATAAGTGGGTAGCACCGTCCTGTACGCGTAATTTACTCTTTGATACAAAGTCGTGGAAGATACAAAGGTAATCAATGAATGGGTTCATCTCAATTGTTGTTTGGATTATTTTTCAAAATATTGTAAACAGAAATGAGAAGTTCTTTCCTCGTCTGTTAGAGCGTCGAAGGGAACCGCTCACCATACGAAAGAGGAAAACCGGTTAATGGAGGTAGTAGTCTACAATGGGTCGAGTGGAGAGGGTCTAATGCGGGTGGTAATTATACAAGGCCAGGCCGACTTGTAACGGTTTAAGGTACATTTTTGTGCTAGGAGAATACGTAACGTTAAAAAAAGAAAAAAAATTCCTCACGAAAAGAATGTACACCATATTCTCTTCAGTTCATCAACGACATTCTCTGAATTACGACCCCCCCGTTGTTTCTGTGCATTAATTCGATTAAATGTCTCGCTATTCGGGCCGCCAGTGTAAATCTTGTTTGTCAGCCCCACCAACCACCCCACCCCCCTTTTCCTTCCTCTCCCCTCCAGCCAGCGTCTGTGTGATGATGTTTGGAGGATAGTGAAATAAAACATTGTTGGCGAGGTAACGCCAGGGCATTCCTCCAAGCTTATTCCTTAACGAAATAGCTTTTTCTCCCGCCAAACTAACCCGAACCAAGTGGTGCGGCCTGCGCACGTGCTAGCGAGGACATGTTCAACATCAGGCTGTGTGAAGATGAAAGCATTACAGAAGTCGGGAAATGCCGTGTAGGGGGTCCGTGAACGGGGTCTGGGGGTCCTGCAGTTTAACCGGACGGTTTTCGTACATTTTGTTTTGACCCCCCCCCCCTTCTCCAAGAGGCATGGCTCCTTTATAGTTCGTGCTAGGGTGGGTCTACGGGGGGGGGGGGG
>CAXITT010000600.1:261768-280779 GCA_964033795.1 Lymnaea stagnalis | reverse complement strand
GCATCACACTATAGCTGCCTTGGATTACGGACAGACATTAGGGCATCACACTATAGCTGCCTTGGATTACGGACAGACATTAGGGCATCACACTATAGCTGCCTTGGATTACGGACAGACTTCATTTGTTTGGGTGACAAAGGATATATTTTGGGGTAAGGATTATAAAATGGTTGGGGGGGGGCACATTTGGGAATTTTAAAAAAGAGTGATATCCTCTATTATTCTTCTCTTCTATATATTAAGGGCCCACCATCAGTTTTGCTGTATTCACTTGGCTGTTCCATTGACTTGTTGGCTCATCGTCTCATTCATCGACTCGTTGGCACATTGACTCATTGGCTCATCGACTCGTTGGCACATTGACTCATTGGCTCATTGACTCGTTGGCACATTGACTCATTGGCTCATCGACTCGTTGGCACATTGACTCATTGGCTCACCGATTCGTTGGCTCATCGACTCATTGGCTCATCGACTCGTTCGCTCATCGTCTTGTTGGCACATTGACTCGTTGGCTCATCGACTCATTGACTCATTGGCTCATCGACTCATTGGCTCATCGACTCACTGGCTCATCGACTCGTGGTCCACTCCAAACTTGCGTCCTTATGCAGACTCTGTAATGGGAAAAAAACGGAAAAAAAAATGCAGTCTCACCCTACGCTTAGTAAGATTCCTTATAATTTATACAACCCAACACGAAGACAGAACCATATTTGAGATTGCCTTCTATCTTTTGTTTGGAGATAGAACAAACACGTTTCTAGCCCGAACATATGAACTTGGATCGGACATGCGTACAAATTAAAACTCAATTCAAACAGAATCGTCTCTTCATTTCAATGCAATAAAAGGGTTCACTACAGGTCTCCTATAATACAGTACGTTTCACAACGTGTCATTAACAGAGCCATTTTCCAGGTTCGCTGGGAACAGCATGAGTTCATCGTTTAAAGGAGATTGTGCAAAAATGCAGTCCTAAAGGCACCGAGGTACGAGATGCGCTGGGTATAGGGAACATCACCGTGCCGGGTATGGAACATCACAAAGGTTATATTATATAAATATAACATCTGGTGTGAGCACCGAATGGCTCACGGCTGGCCATGCGTGTGTGCGTTATGTGGAAGCGGGGAGTTTGACAGTTGAGTTAATGGTGTACAAATGTAAGATGACTTATAGTTTTATTTACACTCGGAGCAGCGGTTCTCGTAATATGCAATGTGTTTCATCAAAGACAATTTGATAAGAGGTAATTTTTTTTTTCTCCCTTTTTTTGATATCTCAATACCGATGACAAGATCAGTTGCTTCTTGGTTGGTGGTCACTTTGTTAAACTTGAGAATCTCTGAGTTTGTAGGTGGTGAACGGATTCTCAGATTGAGGGCGATTAAATGTTTGGACTGCGTCGGTTTAGCATTTTGCAATGCCCTGAGTCGTGATAGTTGCGACTCAAAACCTACTGAACGCGGGCATGTGTGGACCAGCGATACAGCGTGTTCGGGTCAACGTCCCCAAGTTCCAAAATACAGATATCTACGACACACCATGTCCGGATTAACGCTCATATGTTCCCAAATACACCGATGTAACGACACACCACGTCCGGATTAACGGTCCCCGTGTTCCACAACACCACAATCTGCGACAAACTCAACTCCAACAATTCTCAAGCATAAGAGAGAACATAGGCAAACAGTTCTGCTTGAGTCTCCCATGTAAACAAGGCGACGTATCAGCATTTCCCGTCCAGTACTTTGTTTCTTCTTTTTAATGGTAAGTAGCAAGACTCTTCACTGGAGCATGTTGAAAGACAAACATTCCGAGGCTTTCCCTCTCGCTGTGGCGAGGGCTGGTTTTATGTTAGAAACGTGTGTGATGCTATGGCTCACTGAGAGCCGTCTGTCAGCCCCCAGGACGTGAGCACTACGAGAGGCGCGATCTCGCCGGCAGACTATCATTGGCCGGGGCCGGGCGATATCTAAATTTGATGATGACAACGAGGGTTTACTGCCTGTAGGTTGATTTCTTTTTTATGACAGCGAGGGCGTCAAGTGCTTGTAGGGGCGTGCATCGTATACGAGCACTTTGTCTTCACGAACAACTTGGGGGAAAAGACGGTGCAGAGGATAACTCTGAAGATGGGGGATAATGAATGCTCCAATTTGTTCCTGCATAGGCGTAGTTGCCACGCAAGTAGAAGTGTAGCTGCCACGCAAGTAGAAGTGTAGCTGCAGCACAAGAAGCAGTGTAGCTGTCACACAAGAATGTAGTGTAGCTTTCACACAAGAAGCAGTGTTGCTGCCACACAAGAAGCAGTAACTTCTTCTTATATAATATATTAAGGGCCCGCGATCAATTTATTGCTCATATTTGCTCCTATGCATGTAGTGGGGATTTGCAATGTTTCTGTGCCTGGTGTTGATGAGGATATTTCACTGGTTGAAATGGCTACTTTGTGAGGGTATCATGCACTTGGGGTTGGAAGACCTGAGGCAAAAGACGCAAATGTTTCAAGTGTTGTCGCCTCAACTGTTACTTTTGAAAGCTTGTTCCAGTCACTGACTGTCTTTCGCAGAAATAAGCAATTGTTATACTGGCTTCTCGTTGGTATAAGCCGGAATTGCCTTTCATGGCCTTAGTGAGGCAAAGGCTAAAATCCATAATTCTTTTGGCCCAGGTTAGGTAATTTTATACATGCACACCTGATCGAGTATGGTAACTCTTTTTAAAAGGGCTACTTTCTGTAGCGATGTCATGACGCTGGCATTCAAATGACAGGAGGACAAGACGTATGATTAATGAATAAAAAGACACAACGTTAAAAAAAATTATATAAAATGTTAAATCAGCAATGTTGCTTGGGTTAGTGCTGCTCGGGGCTGATCAATGTGTTTTGCCCCCCTCCCCCCCTCCCCCCCCCAAACCCCCTTGCAAACGGACGAAAATGCCAAGTCATATAAATAGAAACAAAAATGCCGCCCCCCCCCACACCCTTTCTACACTATTGGCAGAAATATTTAAAACAAAATTAGAAGATAATGACATTTTAAAATATACCTGCTAATCCTCGAGAAACATTTCGACTGCCGATCAGTGAACACACCATGTACCGGTAAACAAGATTATAGCAGGAAATAAAAATATATATTTTTTTTTTACTTGAGATTTTAATTAAACCTGGGTGCATTCCATTAAGGACAAATGCACGTGTCAAAATATGAGCACTGTAATGATGAAAACCGAGATCGCCGAGCTGCTGACATTGAGGCCCTCGTTAAAGCCCATCATTTGCAGAGGCAGCGGAGAGTCAACGGGGCTATAAAGCTAATCAAGTGCATGGTGGGGGGGGGGGCCTCCTCTAAAACACGAGGCTTGTTGGAGGTCTTACAAAGTGGCTCAAGCCATAAGCACTCGTGTACGAGTTAGATGGAGACGCGTCATCACGGTGGCACTTAGAGGGTATTGCCACATATAAGATGATAAACAGTTCTCAAAACACAATGACGGTAGAAACGTAAGTATCTCTGTATGTAGGTTATTCTTTAAAAAAAGTAAGGTAATTTAGGTTTACTTTCCTAAATAAAATTTACAAGGCGTTTAAAAGGAAGTATTTTTTTCTTAAATGATAAAATAGACATCAAACCCGGATTCATTTACATACGTCAAAATGGGATTATTTGTTTTAGATGTTGAGATTTAGCAATGTCAGATAGAATGTAACGCAATAATTCTTCCAATATTGCCCGGGTAACACCGGGTCATATCTAGTAGTATAGAATTAATAGCCAGTATATCCGTTGCCTAATAGTTAACTCTGTTCTCTTAGTTTAGTCGAAAAATCGATAACGTTTTGGGGTGGAGAGTGGAGAGCATTTTGATAAATTGTTATCTGCTTGTAAAATATTTTGGAGACGCCCACAGTTTCAATGTCATCAAGGGTTATGGAACAACAAAAAAGGGGGCGGGGGGCGAATATATTTCCAATTGGGGCCCGCGGGTTGTCGACCAGTGGCGGCATCGCTAGGCGTGAGGACCTTGATATGCTACACATCGTCGAAGGAGGTAAGAGTCAAATGTTAATACATGTTCATTGCTGTATGTACACTGTACACAAATTACACACTGGAAAAATGTCAACCTATGACAATCGTCGCAGATTTTTCCAGCAGTATAGTCATGTTAAAAGAACCATGCATGACAATTACCTATAACCTGGGTCAGAAGGATTATAGATGTTAGCCTTTACCTCAGTAACTTACTGCTTCTTGCGTGGCAGCTACACTGCTGGGTGGCCGAGGCGTTTAAACTAAGGCAATCCCAAGCTTGTGGACTGGAGTTCAAGCTTGTGGACTGGAGTTCAAGCTTGTGGACTGGAGTTCAAGCTTGTGGACTGGAGTTCAAGCTTGAGGACTGGAGTTCAAGCTTGTGGATTGGAGTTCAAGCTTGTGGACTGGAGTTCAAGCTTGTGGACTGGAGTTCAAGCTTGAGGACTGGAGTTCAAGCTTGTGGACTGGAGTTCAAGCTTGTGGACTGGAGTTCAATCCCCAGCAAAATCCTATAGACCAGTAAAATCAACCCCAGCTCGATAACCATGGAGGGCAACTGAAAATGACACGATGAAAATTCCTGCGATGTGCTAGAGCACAGTGAGACAAAGGAAACTTCGCTGTTCCTCCAATGCATCCTGGTCTCTATCCAGTCGTCTTGAGCCAGTCTTGCCAAGGACGAGAGAAAGAGAGAGTGGCTGACGAATAGAGGAACTCTCCCCTAGTCCTTACTCTAGTCCTAAAATTTGCCATTCTCCCATGCGAAGCGCGAATAACAATAATAAAAAAAAATAAACAAGGAACGTAACTCAGAATGCGGTCTGCGGTTTTAACTTGTTTATTAAAAAAAAAGAGACTTTCCATCAACTATCTATTTGTTTAAACGCACTAAAAGAACATAATTAAATTTTCTTAAAATTCACTTGGCAAAGAAATACTGTGCCGAAGTGTAGATGAGGCCTCTATGTCGCCAAAAGATTCATTTTGAATATAAACGAAACTTAAACATGTTTCATTTGAATAAATTTTCAAAATATTTTCTGCAAAGACTTCTCTTTGCGTAATGCATTTAAAAATATTAAAAATTATATAAATTATATTCTACTTTTTAGTGCTTTGCAACTCGTTTTGAGAGAAAGTGTTTTAAAATATTTTTTATTTATATTTTTAGTATTTACTACTTTTTAGTATTAATATCGTAATCTTTAAAATATCGACAAAAGAAGAGTTATTCAAATTGATGGGAAAAAAATATTCCTTACAAATCAAAACAGCTCTATCACCCACCCTTTACGGAACAAAGCAGACGCGATGTCGACGTAACTCAGCGACGCGATGTCGACATAACTCAGCGACGCGATGTCGACGTAACTCAGCGACGCGATGTCTACGTAACTCAGCGACGCGATGTTGACGTAACTCAGCGACGCGATGTCGACGTAACTCAGTTGCAACGAGACGATCAACCGCTTTCAGGTGATCATTTTACTAGAAAGCGATCAACTGGGCGAAAATGTCACGTGTGTTAAAAAATAAAATAACTCTCCATCCACAAGATGGAATAGCAAGTAGAAAGATGGCCTTTAAAAAAAAAAAAAGTACTTTTATGCTCAGATGGTAAGAGAAAGAAGCCGCTGCAAAAACTAACATGATATTACGACTCGGGCAATTGCTATGACACCGATGTCTGATGTTAAGACACAAACATGTGATGGTAAGACACAAAAATGTGATGATAAGACACAAAAATGTGATGATAAGACACAAAAATGTGATGATAAGACACAAATATGTGATGGTAAGACACATACATCGATGGTAAGATACAAATATGTGATGTTACAGCATCAGTGTCTGATGCTAAGACACAAAAATGTGATGGTAAGACACAAAAATATGATGGTAAGACACAAACATGTGATGGTAAGTAAGACACAAACATTTGATGTTACAGCACACATTTCTGACGTTAAGACACAAAAATGTGATGGTAAGACACAAAAATGTGATGGTAAGACACAAACATGTGATGGTAAGACACCAGCGTATGGCATCACGACACCAAACTATGAACGCTACCAATATATTATGCTGCTACGATCCGAGAACTGTATGGTAAGACACCAAACATATGATACGTCACCGAGCGAGCCATAAAAGAGGCATGGGATGCCACAGTGGGTGACTTACAGCTATGACTTTTGAAGAGTCACAGACCTCCGGCGCCGCAACAACCTCTGCTGCGTCCGGTCGTTCACCGAAAAATTCGCCACGGTTGACGACACCTGCCTCGGAGTCACACGCACACCGACTCCAGTGAGCAGACCGCCGCCACACGAAGCCATGCATGCGTTTGTTTTCCCCATGGCTCCGATGCTAAGCCATACAAAGAGATCCCCTGTGTTGGATTTCTTTGAAAATATTTTAAATGTCATCATGAATTAATTGCCTGTTCATTTAATTTCCGCAACCCATTTTTTTTGTTTTTTTTTTGTTTAAAGATTCAACCCGGCAACCCGAGGCCCACAGTCAACCATGAACGGGACAGAAGTGCGAGGCCTCCACCATCATTGTGTGAACGCAACCAGCTGTGCAGGACGAGGCATCGTTTCTCGTAAATAGCTGCAGGCACGCTGGGAAGATGGCTATCTTTAGGTTGGGAGAAGCGGGAGGAGAAGATAATCCGATCTTTTCATAGCCACTATACCGGAGTTATCTTCTCATCGGAGCGTTATAATTCTAATGAGCGCCCAGCCCGCCCCGATATTCCCACAACCTGACTCCCCTCCTCTCCCCACCCACCCACCCCCCCAACAGCCAAGTATCCTAAATGAATCCATGGGGGATAAATTGAAAGGACGTAGGAGGGGGAAAAAACCCACCGGAGCACAGGATTTGTAATGGTTGAAGCTTTTAAAAGTAATGGCGCACACTGTCATAAAACAGCGGTTCTCAATCGTGTTGTGGGGTACTGCTATTAGGAATAACTGGTTTTTTTTTTTTTTGTTTTTTTTATTATTTAAATTCAAAGACACGGGATATATTTATAAGATACCCTTTTGGAGTGGCCAAAATTTGTTAAACAAAGCTTTTGCTTCAGACTTCGTCCTCGTCGCCAGTTGGTTATACGTGCCGGTACATGTGTTTATTGTTGTTTTTTTTTTTTTTTTGTTGTTTTTTTTTTAAATTAGAAATTTAATTTAGTGTTAGGGGACCAATTACACTTTTTTAGATCCACTGTGTCCGGGTTTCTTTTTTTTTAAATTTTTTTTTTTTTTTTTTCTTTTTTTTTTTTTTTTTTTGTTTTTATGTGACGGTAAATGTGTTTATTGTTGTTTTTTTTTTTTTTTTGTTGTTTTTTTTTTAAATCAGAAATTTAATCTAGTGATACGGGACCAATGACACTGTTTTAGATCCACTGGTTCAGAGTTACTATTTTTTTAAATTTTTTTTTTTTTTTTTTGGAGCTGCTATTGATGGGGCATTTTAGATTCAGGCGATGTTTTAGAAGTTTTTTCTTTTTGGCAGGTAACATTCTGCAGCAGAGGCGTAGGGAGGGTGTTTGGCGCCCGGGGACAATATTCATTTTAAAGCGCCCTCTTTTCTTTTTTTCAATTCTCAAACCCATTATTTTTACCAATAATATAATATCAAAGCATAAATTACGCGCCTCTAACTAGCTTGCGCCCGGGGACATGTGTCCCCCCCTCCCCCCCGCGCCACCCTCGCTACGCCTCTGTTCTGCAGCGGTAACGGTACATGACATCATGTAAGAGTGGTTTGTAATTGTGGCTGAGTGGGTGTGAACAAGCAAGAGCGGTTACCGTTTACAGAATGTTGTACTTTCTGACTAGATTCTTGAATACAGAATAGACTTGTTTTTGTTTGGTTGTTTTTGTTTTTTTTGTTGTTGTTATTTTTTTACACATTTCTATCAGTGTCGGTTTGTGTGTATCACTGTGGAGCTGCAGCAGGGCGGGCCCTAACATTGCGGGGCCCTATGTGAAACGGATTGCGCGGGGCCCAGTCTGGGTAGGGATAAGGATAATAAGTGAAAATAATTAAGATTTTGTATTAGAAAATAAAGTGCGGGTCCCACTGCGGCCTCATAGGTTGCAGTGGCCTAAGGCCGGCCCTGAGCTGCAGCACCCGCACGGATTAACTCAAAATTCAACAACAACGTATAGCGCAATGAGTTTTCTTTCTTTCTTTAATACTTGTACATGACATTCAATACCATGATAAATAATACGCAACGTCAGTGGTCATCGTCATTCATCTCATTTGAAAAAAAAAAATTAAAAAACTACAAAAAATGCTTGCATGGAACTGTTCAATTCAAAGTTCCAGTGACGTGGTGTTCGGTTGCTCCACGCATGCGCGCCCATCAAAGGAAGAAACTGGCCCACAGTCGGTGTATTCTGCAGTTGGCCTAAAACTAAAATACCTGTTGCCCTCCTTACCCACTGATAACATGGCCGGAATGTCAGCGTTATTGGTCATGTAGACAAGAACATTACTGAGGAAATGATTGGTTGAAAAAGCATATTCATATATATTTTCAAACAGCAGGTGCATGTCCGACGGAACCCGCAAATGACAGAGAATTGTTAAAATAAATATTTGGATGGTCTCACCTTGCTGGCTGGCAAAACGTGCATCGCGTCATGCCACGTGTGTGTGTGTGTGGGTCGGCAAGCTCGGTTAACGTCTTAAAGAAATTAGATCCAAGAACTAAAGATCTGGGTCCAGCAATAAAGATTTCCATATCACGACAAATGACGAGGATCCAATACCATTGCGTCATTGTTGGTATTTCAGGCCCAGCAGTTGTAGAAAGCCGTCCATTACAATGTTCTGCTGTGCCCAACTATGGGTGGTGTTGATGTATATGGGAGGCGCACCCCCCCAACCCCCTCCCCCAAAACAAGCAGGTGATCGGTCACTGCCCCATTGTCTGTGGGGATTAGTGGACCGTCACAGGTAAATTCTACCTTTTGATTTCCCCGGCAATGCTGACGGGTTTGAATACATAAGGGCATTGGCGGGATGGAATGTTGACTCTTGCTTGGACTGAGACCGGCTGGGAGTAACTGGGATAGGGTGGATTGGGGGTGTGGGGGTGTGGGGTTATTTGTTGGGTCTGATAGCGAAATATGGACAGGAATGGGTTTAAAATATGGAGGAGAATTTAAATGTAAAACGTTAACAGAAGCATGAAAAAAAGTTAGAGACAGAGAGATAGACAGGGAGAGAAACAGAGCGAGAGGGACAAGCAGAGAGACTAATAGAGAGAGAGAGAGACAAGAAGAGAGACAGGATGAGAGAGAGGGAGAGAGACAGAGAAAGAGACAAAAAGAAGGAGAAATAAGCAGAGAGACAGAAAGAGAGGGACGGAAATAGATAGAGAGAGAAAGAAAGAAGGAGAGAGAGATGAAGAAGAAATAGAGAGAACGTTGCTAAACAATCAAGGAACACAAATTAAAAGTGGCTTACAATAAACATATATCGACGAATTTCTGAGATCACTATATGCATGTATCAACACAATAAAACAAAAGGCAAGAATAACATTGATATTATTGATACCAATAAGATAAAATATTGATTCTTTGCATGACATTATTTTATTTATATTGATATTAACAAGAAACATTGCAAACAAGTAATATTATACTCTACATGCACACAGCCACACGTGGCGTTCTTATACAAGAGCCTACGTTTATTTCTCGCACCAATTAACCAATTTCACATTCACATTTAAAAAAATAAATTTTAATGTTATCATACATACACACATTTCATTATATATACACACTTTTCATTATCTATTCACACATTTCATCATCTTTACACATAAATTGTATCAGCTGTTTACACATTTCATTTATACACACATATTTCATAATCTATTCACACATATATGCACATGTGTCATTATCTACACACACATTCCATAATGTATACACACATTAAACATTCAAGTTTGATTTAACAAAAGATGACTAATGAGACACAAACGGTGTGTGTAAATGAAACAATAATTATAAATTAAGTTTGACTTACGATTAGACTGCAAAAGTTACTGTAAACCCATTCAATGGCACGGCAAAAAAAAAATTTAAAAAAAAAAATTAATTCAATTTTTCTCTTAGTCTTATCCCTTTACCTAAAAATGAAAGAATAGAAAAAAGAATGGGCAAACGTCTCCAACGAAAACAAAGATAATGGTTGGAATTGGAAGTACGATATAAAAACCCAACGAGTAAAAAAAAAAAAACATTCCAGATAATCTGTAAAATTGTGAACGTGTTATACCGTATATCGTATGGAGTCAACGTACCAAATATTTTTTTTTTACTTCCTTGGTGTCTCATTAATCTTCTTAAAAGCTGTATCGCAGTCCAACACTTTTATTACTTGTATTATTAGTTAGCCAAAGAAGCATCACTATGTACTCATACTCTAGCAGATTTACCCAACACATCACTATCTACTCATACTCTAGCACACATACCGAACCATGTACTCATACGCTAGCACACATACCAAACCATGTACTCATACGCTAGCACACATACCAAAACATGTACTCATACGCTAGCACACATACCCAACCATGTACTCATACGCTAGCACACATACCGAACCATGTACTCATACGCTAGCACACATACCAAACCATGTACTCATACTCTAGCACACATACCGAACCATGTACTCATACGCTAGCACACATACCAAACCATGTACTCATACGCTAGCACACATTATACCACACACCGGACACCATTTTATGCTGGTACACCAACAAGTCACATTTGAGAAGTAAAATGACCAGCGGTCACAAAAATCGTTCCTTAAAAGACAAACAGAACTCTTAATTAATTGACAAAATGTCACAGTCTGAAAACAAAAACTTCACTCATTTGTTAACATGATAGCAAAAATATGTTCACACTGTGCCTAGGTGACAGCTGTCAAAAATAGATGCCATAACACTGACATCTGTCAGATATAGATGCAACAATCTAAATAGCTACAGCAACACTTTTCATTTATGCAAGGGAGGTAAATAGATCATCATATTACATCAACATTTTCGTCACGTGACATCTAAATTTATTAAATGAACATCACCTGGAGCAACTGGACATGTCCGACTGGTATGTCCCACTGGACCAACTGGACATGTCCCACCGGCCTGTTACGTGGAGGTGCCTCCATTATCGCCTAAGTTGAATTATCCATTGGAGAAGCTTAGCAATATGGCTGTGTTGGCTATGTCGAAAATGACCGTCTCGACCATTTAGTGAACTATTTACTAAACCATTTAAAGCTGTCAAAGTTATAGTCAACGCTGCTGTTGCAACATATACTTGACCACTCTTATAATATTTTACGTGGTCCATTTGTGCATACATTAATTATTTTTTTTTAATGCTATATTTACACATGTTCCAAACAAATTTATCAGTGATATAATGCGCATTTATTTGCTTGTTATTCATATAACCTTTACCATGGTGATTAAACTCATATAACACATATAACAGAATCATGTTACCAATCAGAGCTTCAATCAAGCATGACGTATATTATCTAAATAACATGTATTTTCTTTTATGATGATGCCGAACGATGGATAAAATCTTTTAACATTGGAAATGTAAACAGGGATTTAAAAAAAAACAACAACAACAGAGCTGGCGTTTATGATATGTTGTGAAATAACCGTAATGACATCTCATCCGGCTATAAGGTGTAGTGGATGGAGTCGGAGCTTTGACATCAGGCAGGGAGGGATGCCTGGTATAAACCGACACATTTTTAATCTTACCGATGCTTACAGGTACACTGCCCCAGGTTTGTGCTGGTACGCTTAAAGCAGGTCAGTGAGGATCAGGGACCAGTGCGGACCAGGGACAGTGTGAACCAAGAATGGAACTCAAAAACATTGTTTGAAATTCATTCCTAGCAGATTAAGTGCCAGCCTTGGTTTCTCTGTTATTTTCACTTTTATTTTTTATAGCTTCAATCATTTTTTTAATATTATTATTATTAATTGTTTTAAATAGACCATTTGGTTCATTTTGTACTTATAAAAAATAATAATTATGATTGTATTTTTTTTAGTTTCAATTATATATTATCTGAACCTTATAGTTTAGGAAAGAGTGGGTGAAAAAAGATGGGGGTGTGAATGGGAACCGGTCAGATTGGAGGGGGGTGTGATGGGGAGGTGGTGTGATGGGGAGGAGTGTGGTGGCGGAGGTGTGCTATGGGGGCAGGGGTGGGGGTAATCTTGCTGCAATCTATATTGGGCGTCATTATTTCACGTAAGAGATCAGAGATTAAATACAGCTTACAATGACATAATCAGGGAATAATTAAGTGGCGTTAGGTGACCAGTGGCCCAACCAGTAAGTAAAGGCCGCACTGGGCCAAAGTGAAATATATTCACTATTACATAATATAAACGCCAAACGTGGGGAATTAAAAACAATCGCTCGTGGTAAATGGCTGTGGATGCCCCTCACTTCCTTAGTTACGCCACTTGTGACAACATTGACGTTTCTATAACTTAAAATGAAACGTCACAGTACATCAAAGTCTTGTTTGCTTTTTTTTAAAGAAAATATGTTTATCACAATCAAGGTTCATGGTTTCACAATGAAATTTATATGTATACATAGGTATGTACAAACTGTGGAATGACCCACATTGATATCATGTTGTACACATTGAGCTATACATCTGAATAATGTACAAATTGGTTTCATTTGTCAATCTTCAAATGTGTACACACAAGAACAAACACACACACGTTGTGCATAGGAAATATCACGGAAACATCTCTCTCATCATACTTCTCTCCCCGAAGCATTTCACATGGCATTACAAACAAACTCAATAAATATGCATTGTTGGATTGAATTAAGCGTGGTAAAACACGGACAATAGATGCATTACAACACTAGCTGGCACCCCCACCCTCTCGTTATTCATTGGAAGACCTTATTACCCCAATTGTCTTTCAAAGGATGAGACGATCTCTATTCCACAACACACGACTATTGTGCGCTTCACCAGACGGACAACGCCATCGCCTACATTCATCAACACTTCTACGCAGACGAAGAATGCAGGAGATCAAGGCCCTTTGTTAAAGCGTGGTTATCTCCCCGCCTTGCTCTCTTGCTGCATCCATCATGCTCAAGAGAAAACGCCGAGTCCTCACAGCTCTCATGTCTTTTTATTAGCTTTACAAAAATGCCCCCCCCCCCTCCCCCCTGAGTTTGTCTCTAAACTTTTCTAGCTTTGCGATTTAAAAAAAAAAATAAAGAAAGAAATACTCCCTTTCATTACTTTGTCTTATTTATTTTGACATATTGTGACCACGTGATCAGTTCAGGTGTAGACCCACCACACTCAAAAAACAGGTTGTACAAACAAGTAGTTTGCGATAATACATCTTTTAAAACAAATATTAGTTGTTTTTTCTTTGTTGTTTTTTTTTCTCTCTCAACATGCCTGATCATTCTTATTTTGAGTCTTGTGTAATCCTACTGAAGTGGCGTTCCATATCAAAAAAGAAGAGCTCCTTTCATCATCTCAGACAGATTTGTCTTCTGAAACTAATCATTTTTTTTAAAAAATGTTATTCATTCATGTTGACATGCGATGCATATTTGTTTAAGTCATTGTATTCACCCGCATTTGTAAAATATTTATTTGCGATTTTACTATGTACAGTCAGGGCTGCCATACCTTGGGAAATTTCCCAAGATCACTATGCCATCCAGGACAAAAACTCACTTTTAAAAAAATAATTCCCTAGGTAATTTCCCCCTTTTTAAAAAAAAAAATATTATATATTGTCAAGATCTTGGGAAATCTTGGGAAATATTTTGACAAAATCTTGGGAATTGAAAAAAATAATAATAAGTGGCAGTCCTGTGTACAGTTGCCGTGAATTTTTTTCTATGGTAATGGTTGGTACTTCAGTTCATATTTTGAAATACGTCTTACACTCACAAATTTCACGGTGGAACCTAGCGTGGTCGTCTTGAAATGTACATCAACATACAACCACATCATTCAATCCCATCATTCAAACATATCATTCAGCCACATCATTCAATCCCATCATTCAATCACATCATTCGACCCGATCAGTCAACCATACAATCACATCCTTCAACCACACTATTCAGCAGCATCATTAAGCCACACGTCAACTGTACTCTTTGTCGTCTAAACCACATATAACACCAGCACAGACTTAAGGACCCACCGCTGCAACAGGCACGCAAATAGACTGTCAAAATGGCGACAGATAGATATAAATATTATACAGATGATAGAGGGAATTAACCATGGATGGAACAAAGAAAAGGGAGGTCATCCCTTATGCGAAATGGAATGTAGGAACATCAACTATTTATAGTAACACAATTGCGCATGATCGGTAATGCAAAGTATGTACCTCCAACCACCAGCACCACCCCCTTATCTATGCCTTTACCTGTTATAAAAAAGTACCATACAGTACAAGCTGCATTGTTATCAATTTAGTTATCACTGAATAAGTGTTTTAAGCTGTAGATTGAAATTCCAATTTTGAAATTATTCCTCTGCACTCAACAATAACATTTAAAAAAACAAAAACAAACGTAATGCTAAAACTACGAGATCTTCAAGCATCTGGGAAAACTATATTACTCTATTCCGCAAATGTCTATTTCAATAAGAGCCAGCTTCGTTGCTCATACGCGACAATAATAAATAATTCTTTTGTTGGGGGGATATTTAGAAAACCCGGGTACAAAATGTCGGCTGCGAACGATTCAATCTCCGGAAGCTGACAGCTTATCGCTCACTCCACCAATAAACGTTTCTTCTTGGCCGCCTTGTCCCGTGTAGGCCAGAAGGCCAATCTCAACGTGGAAACACGTATAACGCTTAGAAGCAGGAAGAGAATCAAGTTGTTTTTTTTTCTTCTCTTTTTGCTCGTTTCTTTTTAGGTACACCATTTTAAAAAAAAAAATTGGGGGGCATTTCGGAAATTTCGATGTGACCCATAGCGCTCACGACATCACAGCGTGATCCAGAGCGCCCACGAGATCAGAACGTAACAAAAAATATTAACAGATGTGAGCACCAAGTTGGTCGATGTGAGTGAGGGAGGAGCGGGAGGGGGGGGGGGGGGGAATGAGATCCAGCTCCATGTGGTTTCACGACATCACAGCGTGATCCAGAGCGCCCACGAGATCAGAACGTAACAAAAAATATTAACAGATGTGAGCACCAAGTTGGTCGATGTGAGTGAGGGAGGAGCGGGAGGGGGGGGGTGGTGAATGAGATCCAGCTCCATCTGGTAGCTATGAACACAAACTGCTCGGAGATTAGCGATATCCCAAACACTACGCATGGCTTCCCTCCAGGCTGGCTCGGTCGTGTAGGATAATGACTTGTTCATCTCAGACACGAGAAATGCGCCCCATATCAAAATAAAGGGAAAAAACATGTCTTTATTATTGCTCCACATATTTGATTGCTTGTCGCAGTCCCTTGACCCGTGTGTTGATGTTACTGGGTGGCGGGAAAGGTTGCCGCGAAGCAAAAAGGTGGGGGGGGGAGGTGGTATGTAGACTGTGTTGCAATGTTCATGATGTGCATTGGGGGGGGGGGGGGGCAGACGAAAATCCTCTAGTTGACAGGCTTACTTGCCTAGTGCCCCAAAGACAGACAGACCTATCTATCATAATAAGGCAAACTGTCACAATCATTACGTTAGCGGTCAATTTTACAAAATTGAAATGAAACTCTAATAACTGTGTGGTTCAATTAAATTACAATAGATAATAACATGAACAGAAAATGAAACCAATAGAAGAATCTTAAAGTAACCGCTAGTAAAAGTTCCACTCGAAGGGAGGACCGTATGGTGCATTGGAGTGGAAAATATGACCAACTTTTAACACTCTATACATCACACTATCTCCAGAGCGTCTGTTAGGGGTGGGGGGGGGGGGGAGCATGAAAATAAGCTGAAAGAGCTTCGTGTGGTCAGTTTCTTAAAGTAACCGCTAGTAAAAGTTCCAGTCGAAGGGAGGACCGTATGGTGCATTGGAGTGGAAAATATGACCAACTTTTAACACTCTATACATCACACTATCTCCAGAGCGTCTGTTAGGGGTGGGGGGGGGAGGAGCATGAAAATAAGCTGAAAGAGCTTCGTGTGGTCAGTTTGTAAAATCCTCAATTAATATAGTATCCATCAATACCACGCTAAACGCCATGGATGTGGATATGTCAAGGTCATGATACTATGTCAAAATGACCAGAGGCCAGTACTATCTGTTAAAATGCTTCTCACAGTTGACTATCTGCTGGTGCACATCGCCCAGTCTTTGTTGCAAAATTTTCAGGTTTTTCTCTGGAATGACTGCTATCTGTTTGTGGAGGGCCTCGTTAGAGGCAAACAGTTCGTGGAGCTCTTGCCCCACGCTCGACGAACCGTGGAGTCGTTTAATGACCGCCACCGTGTCCGCCCGGAAGACGCAGAGCGCCTGCAGCAACGTCTGGTGGTAGCCGGCGTACTTGTCCAAGAGCCGGTACCCGTGGAACAACCCGGACTCGTTGTCCAAGAACACCAGGGTGCCGTCCCTCTGTCTCTCCAGGTTGTGGGCCGGGTTGCTCATCATCTGGTCGTTCCACTGTTTGTTGAACATATTGTTGATGACCCTGTCGAGGTTGGCGGTGAGGTAGTCGAACACGATAAGGTCCGACCACTGCAAAAGTTCGCAGAGTTCCTCGTGCGACTTTCCCCCGAGGATGCCAAGTGTCGGTTCCAGCATCCGGCTGTCCTCCCTGAACTCCCCTGGGATGTGGGCCGGTGACAGCCCGTCTATGTGTTGCGTCAGAACGACCAGCTTCGTGTCTGCCCACTGGGCCAGCGAGAGCTGGAGGTGAACGGTGTTCCACTTGGGGGACAGCGCGTCCACCTGCGCCAGGAGCGTCGGGGGCATATTGGAGATGTTGAGCAGCTGGGCCAGGTAGTAGGAGAAGATCTCCCCTTGGATCTGGTCAGAGTTCAGCCGGTACCTGGCACATGCCTTCGAAGCGTCTCTGAAGGTGATGAGGCGATTCTGCATCCGACCGCAACCCTCCTCCATCTTGACCACGTCCAGGTCTTCAACCCTTCGCCGCCACTCTTTCACGTCGGTCGGCTGGAAAGACTTCGGACAAGAGTCTTCTAGTCTCGGTGACCACAGAACGCCGTTGACGATGCTTGATAAATACGTCACATCCTCGGCAGACGAGTTCACGGCCTTGCGAACACGAAGTACTCGCCCCTGTTGGGGTTCACTGGAAATATTTGTCCTATGCCGGGAAGAGCCGATGTGGCGTGCATTACCGTTAACCGATTTATCCTTGTTAACTGAGCTGTTGTCTCCAGTCTCGTTAGGGGAATGTATATTTTTACGACCCTCAAGCGATGAGCCCAATTCACGAGCTATAGAAATAGGGTTTTCGCCATTTCTTGTTGAGGGACCATTCTCACGTATCAACGGAGCTGCCCCTTCTCTTGCGGGTTGCAACTTCTGCAATGTGTGATGTCCTTGAGGGCGTGGATTCTTCCCCATAAAATAATTAGCAGGAGTGCCCTGTGTGAGAGACGCCCCTGACAGCTGTGTACTTTGAAGCTTCTCACCACCCTCGCTCAGACTCTTTCTGGACCTGAAGGACGTGACGTCGTGGAGTTGCTGAGGGTGGGCCGAGTCTGCGGGCAGGCTGGTGTCGATGGGCAGCTGCAGGAGGAGCCCAAAGACCACTCCGAGCGTGAAGCCTATTCCTGTCATGATTACGAGAGCTGTCCTCATTCTACCCCCGGGGGCATCCCCGCGGTGAGTTTCGTCAGCAGTCGGCCAGGGCACTGAAGGCTTGACCCGAGCTTTGGGCGGCGGACTCAGTGCAGCGGGCGGCGCGGCTTTGGAAGGGGTCCTCAGTCTCAAGTTGGGAAGGGCCGGGGACTTCAATCTTGCATTCAGCAGTAGATTTCTTATGTGATCCAACGATGGAGCATGCGTCCAATTTTACCTGCAAAAAAAAAAGTAAGATAATAACATGAATTCACAGCACAAAATTAAGTCAAATTAAACCGAAAACTACGCTAAGTAACACGGGCTTCCATTCTCAGGCAGGTTGAAAATTAAACAAAAGTGTAGACAGTTTGGTCAAGTTGAACTATGGAGACAGTTTGGTCAAGTTGAACTATTGAGAAAGTTTGGTCAAGTTGAAATATTGAGACAGTTTGGTCAAGTTAAACTATTGAGACAGTCTGGTCAAGTTGAACTATGGAGACAGTTTGGTCAAGTTGAACTATTGAGACAGTTTGGTCAAGTTGAACTATTGAGACAATTTGGTCAAGTTGAACTATTGAGACAGTTTGGTCAAGTTGAACTATTGAGACAGTTTGGTCAAGTTGAACTATTGAGACAATTTGGTCAAGTTGAACTATTGAGACAATTTGGTCAAGTTGAACTATTGAGACAGTCTGGTCAAGTTGAACTATTGAGACAGTTTGGTCAAGTTGAACTATTGAGACAGTTTGGACAAGTTGAACTATTGAGACAGTTTGGTCAAGTTGAACTATTGAGACAGTTTGGTCAAGTTGAACTATTGAGACAGTTTGGTCAAGTTGAACTAAAATGCAAAAATATTATGACAATAGTCTACACCAAAATTTTTTCCGGAGAAGGACAAAAAGCTCATCAAAATACCCCACCCTCCTCCATCCCATATAAAAAAAAATACACGGACCAATCAATATATAGAACAATATGGCAGTAGACACATTAGCAAAATGCATTTAGAAGTGAATGGATTAACGAGTGTAAGTCCCCAAGGCGGCTGTATAGAGCTGACAATAGCCAACGCCCCCCCCCCC
>CAXITT010000600.1:244856-257402 GCA_964033795.1 Lymnaea stagnalis | reverse complement strand
GCTTTACAGCTCTGATTGAGTCTCTGGCTTTACAGCACTGATTGAGTCTCTGTCTTTACAGCACTGATTGAGTCTCTAGCTTTACAGCACTGATTGAGTCTCTGGCTTTACAGCACTGATTGAGTCTCTGTCTTTACAGCACTGATTGAGTCTCTAGCTTTACAGCAATGATTAAGTCTCTGTCTTTACAGCACTGATTGAGTCTCTAGCTTTACAGCACTGATTGGGTCTCTGGCTTTACAGCACTGATTGGGTCTCTGGCCTTACAGCTCTGATTGAGTCTCTGGCTTTACAGCTCTGATTGAGTCTCTGGCTTTACAGCACTGATTGAGTCTCTGTCTTTACAGCACTGATTGAGTCTCTAGCTTTACAGCACTGATTGAGTCTCTGGCTTTACAGCACTGATTGAGTCTCTGTCTTTACAGCACTGATTGAGTCTCTAGCTTTACAGCAATGATTAAGTCTCTGTCTTTACAGCACTGATTGAGTCTCTAGCTTTACAGCACTGATTGGGTCTCTGGCTTTACAGCACTGATTGGGTCTCTGGCCTTACAGCTCTGATTGAGTCTCTGGCTTTACAGCTCTGATTGAGTCTCTGGCTTTACAGCACTGTTTGATTCTCTGGATTTACAGCAGTGAATGAGTCTCTAACTTTACAGCACCAATTGGGTCTCTAACTTTACAGCACCAATTGGGTCTCTAACTTTACAGCACTGATTGGGTCTCTGACTTTACAGCACTGATTGGGTCTCTGACTTTAACGCACTGAATGGATTATTGAGTTCAGGAAAGATGAAATACGCAAAAGCAACAAAAAAAAAACAAACACCCAAAAAAACCCAAAAACCTCCAACCCCTATTGTGCATGGCGTCATTTCCTTGAATGCTGAATGATGGGCCATCCGAGGGGAAGTGTTACGGAGGTAGGTGTTCCCTTTTGAAGAGCACAAACAACCCGTCTGGCGGATTAAGTCAGGATTCCTCTGGTGTCGAGTGGTAAATTAAATGGATGGAGAGCACCAAATTGTGATTCACTGGGTGTTTACGTTGGGATATGTGCTTGTGTGTGTGTGTGCGCGTGTTTATAGGTTGGAGTGCGTGTATGTGGCCGTGGTGGAATAAAAGACGAGGAACGGAGAAGAATGATGTTGAGATTGGCTGTGTGGTGCAAGCTCTTAGCTTTAATTTCCTCTAAGAATGAGGTGCTATCTCGAACACGGGAAGTTGCATAAACTAATTATAAAAATCATAAGCTTGAGCTTTTGTGCGGTCTTATGTCGGGTACCTCCAGAGTTTTGTGAATACGAGTAGCCTTCCCAGGGATGCCTCTTAATTTTTTTTTTTTAAAACCAGGCCTGCACAACTCACAATGTAAGGAGTGCTGTAATACTTTATGGAAAAACTGCGAGCCGAAAGAACACGGGACATGGGGAAAGCCATTTAGATGATAATTTGAAAATGAAGAATATTTCGTTACTTCGCGGGCCGCAGATTGGGGGCTGGCGGGCTGCAGCGGCCCACGGGCCGGCCGGTTGACAGAAACCGTAGTGTTAGAGCTGTAAGCGGTGAACCAAAAGTGATATAGGAAGAGAGTTTAGGTGGTGGCACGTTTTAATAATATTTTTGGGGTGGTGGATGAGGCAGTACTTTTGTCTACCTCATTATATGGCTTGTTTCGTATGTGTATGCTGGTATATTTGTGGTTTTCGCGAATCAGGGGCGGAAATATATATACATGTATATATTATATGAATGTAAATAAAAGCAAAAAACATTTTTTTTTAATGATCACTAAAATAAGATATAAAAATAATTTGATGTTAAATCAAAGATGCTCCAGTTTATCGGTAAAACAAGTAAGTAAGCCTAATTTAACAAGGCCTTCCATTTGAATAGGTTATACATATACATACATATATACTTATAATTATATATATATATTTACATAATTACTACGAAAGGTTCGCTGAGATAAATGGCAGCATGTGTTGCTCAAAAGGCTTTCAACCAATTTTAAAGTAGGGCTCGAAATATCCATGAGACGTCTTTTTAATTCCGGAAACGGTGCAAGTTACCGGTATCACGTGACCGTGGCCGTGGCGGCCGGAGAAAGCCGTAAACCACACAAAAAACCCATTTGGGCCAAATGTATGCAAACCACGTGACACGGCACGCCGGAGAAACAATGGCGGGGGTGTCGGGGCGCTGTTGTGACGACCTCGCTCCCTCCAACGGCAATAAATTCAACGTTCGTTTTAAAACTTGGAATTCTCCCTCCACCTGACACCCCCAAGTGCCCAAAACCCGCTCAAACACGGCCGCCCTAGGTGGTGTTGTTTTAGTGGGCTTCAAGGTGGCTTTTGACAAATTGTTTCGTATGCTAATTACAAATTTAAAAAGTAAAGAATTAATTAGATTGTATTAAAAAAAGGATAAAAGAAACAATTTAGTTAAAAATTGTAGCCCCTAACCCGAAGTATCTTTCCATGCACAATTTTTTAACATAATAGTAAAATTTAAAAAAAAACAAAAAAACAACAGGGAAGTACTTCTAACATGTTCGATAATTCTAAGGTAATTTCCCACCACGCTGTGAACACCAGTATATTGACTGGTAAATGGTTTGATAATTTCATCTTGCACAAATCTAAAGCTTGTTACAGTTTCCAATGTTTAACAATTAATGTGCAAGCTTTTTGCATGCAAAACTCAAACCTATTTTCTGTACCTTTCTTATCAGTTACATGTATATTAAATCAATTTTCATTGAACGTATGTATTTATTCATTTATGTTGTTGAACTCACTACATTTGTTTGTGTCATTCTTGTTCCTTTCAAAAAATATCATTTGTTATTAATCGCTTCAGATTTTGACCTGGTAATTTATATCATCTTAATGTTTGGATGAGAGAAAAAAACCCGTCTACCAATGTCAAGTACCCCCACCCCCACCCACATAGCCACCTTTGATATTTCCATTTAGATAAAGTGGACGCAAAGTGCTCCAAGAATGAATGTTAAATTTGATTTTACTTTATAATTTAATTATCAAACCCAGGGCCGTCCGTTTGATTCGTCGCAGTAATGTCCCAGAGTAATGTCCCAGAGGAATGTCCCAGAGTAATGTCCCAGAGTAATGTCTCAGAGTAATGTCTCAGAGTAATGTCTCAGAGTAATGTATCAGAGTCATGTATCAGAGTAATGTATCAGAGTAATATAATAGAGTAATGTCTCAGAGTAATGTATCAGAATAATGTATGGGGGTAATGTATCAGGGTAATGTATTAGAGTAATGTATCAGAGTAATGTATCAGATAAAGCAAGTACCGTAAACAAATAATTTTTAAAACGATACAACAAAGTAACTTCTTTCATGCACTCAACAATCCTTAACTCTCATCTGTATAAGACACCCGACCAACCTTTATATAACACCCTTGATGCCTCACCTGTTCAATCCTAGAGCACAGCTTCCCGGTGTCAAGTTTCTAAAACCATCCGATAAACTTTATCAAGTTTTTTTGTTTTTTTCACAATTTCATCACGCATGATTAACTTGTGATCAGATCTCAATTCTAGATTATTATTTTTTTAATTTTTTTTTTTTTAAACCGTACGGACGATACCTGCGTGAATGGCCTGAAGCGGTGTGTCCCGATGGCCACGGCATGGCTGCCGTTAAAAATAAAAGAGCTAAACCATCAGATACGCGCCGCGTGCAAAAACAATCACAATAAGTGTAATTTTTGTGCTTGTTTTTTTCTAGATATAATTTTTATGATGAATTCCGTGGTGTGTGAGATATATCACAAGAAACAATGTACACCTTTCCTTAATCTTCAAATGAGCTACCAAAAAAAAAAAGTTGAGAACCGTTTTTCTGAAGGTTTGATAGTTTCTCCATCGTTTGGTTAAGTTTGTGTTTGTTAATTAAATGGGGAGTTCGTTTACTGTGTACTTTACTATTTTTTTGTTATAATCTGAATGAAGTTTTAAAACTACACTTTCAAGTCTGTACGTCGCATAAAATTACCATCTTGTTTCAAGGACGCTAGTTTTGAAAGCTATCGTCAGACTTAGGGAACTACAGTTTCAGGGCGCACGGCTGTTCCAAGATTTGGTTTCAAGAACGCTATTTTTGAAAGCTAACGTCAGACTTAGGGAACTACAGTTTCAGGGCGCACGGCTGTTCCAAGATTTGGTTTCAAGAACGCTATTTTTGAAAGCTAACGTCAGACTTAGGGAACTACAGTTTCAGGGCGCACGGCTGTTCCAAGATTTGGTTTCAAGAACGCTATTTTTGAAAGCTAACGTCAGACTTAGGGAACTACAGTTTCAGGGCGCACGGCTGTTCCAAGATTTGGTTTCAAGAACGCTAGTTTTGAAAGCTAACGTCAGACTTAGGGAACTACAGTTTCAGGGCGCACGGCTGTTCCAAGATTTGGTTTCAAGAACGCTAGTTTTGAAAGCTAACGTCAGACTTAGGGAACTACAGTTTCAGGGCGCACGGCTGTTCCAAGATTTGGTTTCAAGAACGCTAGTTTTGAAAGCTAACGTCAGACTTAGGGAACGACAGTTTCAGGGCGCACGGCTGTTCCAAGATTTGGTTTCAAGAACGCTAGTTTTGAAAGCTAACGTCAGACTTAGGGAACGACAGTTTCAGGGCGCATGGCTGTTCCAAGATTTGGTTTCAAGAACGCTATTTTTGAAAGCTAACGTCAGACTTAGGGAACTACAGTTTCAGGGCGCACGGCTGTTCCAAGATTTGGTTTCGTGTTTTTTTGGGTTTTTTTTTTCCAAGTATAGCGGCAATTTAAATGTACGAAGGCGTATCTCACACGAATTATCAACACGTGTACAGCTAACGGAGGTCATTAAGTACTCGTTATGTAGAAACACAACAAACAATGATCAAAGGGATTGTCTAGCTGGAAGATTCTCAACTTTTATTATTTTTTTTTTTATCATGATACCCCACTTTAAAATTGTATTCACCCTCCTCGTCCCCGTGATCAATATAAAAAAATAAATACAATAAAATAAAAGTAAAATGCTCATTTTCCAATGAATGACACTACACCTTTAACAATTTCATTGGCGCCCCCAAAAAAGTAGGGACCAGTCGGGTGCAGTTTTTGACACCCGGTAAGGGTCCGGGTATGTGCCGGCTGTGCTATTACTCGGCTTGTCCAGGGATCCGGGTAAGTACCCGAGCAATATCCCCCCCCCCCCCCCCCCCCGCTGAGAACCGCTGCTCTAATAAATGTGTACGTCACGAACGTTTGATTTACCATTTCCCTCTAGATGTTAAACATCATTACCACAGACAGTTTCACAGCCATTGATGAGAGGGTTGGGGGCTGGGGGAGGAAGTGTCTTTAATTTGTGTTTTAAAATATTATAACTTATTGGGGAAAGAAATTTTAAAAATTCAAATATGTTGATAGAACCATTACGCCACAATGAGATACAGTATTTCATTATAGACGCAATATTTCTGTGTTGTTTTTTTTAAATTTAATTTAAATATATCTTTATTATTTTGCTTTATATCTATTTATATCGTTTTGTATGTGGTAATATCAACACACGAGTACACGAGTAAATGCATTTCAGTACAATATAGAAGAGTTGATTTATGCAGTCTCCTGCAGTCAGTAAGACTAAAACTCTGAACAAATAAACGTGATGTACGCCGTACACTGGAGTGGACGTATCTCACTAGCTGGATGGTAAATATAATTGAGGTGTCGGGACTGAATCCATAGTTCAGATTGGGGGTACTTGAAGAGACTTACAACAACAACGCTCGTGGCCCATCTATATAAATCACGTGTCCAGCTCGCTCGCTGATTGGTTGGTTTCTTTGCAGAGTGCTACCGCGGCGGACTCCCGTATTTGTACAAGAAATTGACATCCACTCCGGGAGAGGAGTACTCTCACAATTATGACGTAAGACCGGGCTAGTCCACTGACTTGGGGGTACATTTGTTCACCGGGTACAAGTGTACGCAGTTCTCGAACAGTACGGCACAGTCGGCATTTAATATTATGTTTGGACACCTTGTCTGCCACTCCGGGCACCATGTCTGCCACTCCGGGCACCATGTCTGCCACTCCGGGCACCATGTCTGCCACTCCGGGCACTTATGGCAAAATGTGGAATTTAGCGCAAAAGTAATTTGGTCCAGGGTGTGATCAAAAGAAATCGTATCCGGAAATTTGATCGAAAGAAATTTCGTCGACGGTAACTTGATCGACCGTAATTTGATCGAACGGAAATATGGTTGAAACTTTTTTTCCGTTTTTACGTTTAAATTTTGCTTCAAATGTCTTTTTGAACGCATTATTTTGTTTTACTATATAGTATAGTGCGTTCAAAAAGAAATTTGACGAAAATTTTAACGTGTGAAATGAAAAAAAGATTCGACCAAATTTCCGGTCGATCAAATTACCGTCGATCAATTTACCGTCGACGAAATTTCTTTCGATCAAATTTCCGGTAACCAAAAGAAATGTATCAAAGAATGGTACTGTTATTTTATTGAAGTGAGTGGGGTCAGTGGGGGGGGGGGGTGTTTCCTGGAGGGGGGGGGGGGGGGGGGGGGGGGGGGGGGTGTTTCCTGGAGGGGTTGGGGCAGTAAAAGATGATGGTACGAGCCCCAAGTCAGTCAGTCTTGACATTGTCTCGATGTGGATGTATAGTTGTTGGGACTTGTCCGCGCCATTATGAGCGCTCTAAAACTGACGGCAGTGTACGAATGTATGCCAATAGGACAAGAGGACTCTAAAACTGACGGCAGTGTACGAATGTATGCCAATAGGACAAGAGGACTCTAAAACTGACGGCAGTGTACGAATGTATGCCAATAGGACAAGAGGACTCTAAAACTGACGGCAGTGTACAAATGTATGCCAATAGGACAAGAGGATAAATTTATGTGAGCACTCAGACACGGGGCCTGAAGTTCACCGACAGCCGCAACAAACACAGCAGTCTTACATCACACCTCATTCACAGTAGTTTTTTTATCGCTGCCATCCAATTTCCCTCGATCTTGTCGGCTGTTAAAATTATTTCGACATAAAATTGAATGCACGGGGGGCTTGGAATATGGCGTGGGGTAGAGACTCGGTATGTGGTCCATGGGAGACACAACGCATGACAACGGGAGTGTGAACTTCTGGAAGGATGTCGGTTATCGGTTAACGTTGTGAGTAAATATATTTGAGATTCTTCAATTAGGTATTTATTTTTCCTTCTTCGTTTGATCCATTTGACATATTGGTCATTTTAAAAAAAAACAAGATACCTACGAAATTTTTTACTTAAATAAGCAGTGTGGTTTGATATGGATGATTTGAACATATACAAGTATGAAGAACACGTAGACTTAATCTTGCTGGATGGGTGCTACTAGAATATATATATATATATATATATATATATATATATATATATATATATATATATATAATTGAGACCACAATAGCTATAACTTTACACAACACTATTCACATTCTAGATTGTTGATAGTATAGTCACAAACCTGGATAGAACCACTTGTGTTAAGAAACTTATCCAATAACTTTCAGAAATAAAAGTAACTCCTCACCTCAATGTTATCATTGACACAAACTCTGGCACTAACTCTGACTCTAACTCTGGCACTAACTCTGGCACTAACTCTGACACTAACTCTTGCACTAACTCTGGCACTAACTCTGGCACAGTTTAAGTTTAAACACACAAATAAACATAATTTATGAACAGCCGTTTGGATTGTACCATATATCAATAGTGTTCAGAAATTCTCAAGTTGAAGTATTATGACTTGTTAAAGACTGTTAACTTTGATATTGAGATCAACTATACTGACCGTCACAACAGGTCTGAAATTTCATCGTCTTTAACCATTGGAATGAAATGGGATGGGAGCGTTTAAAAAATAACAACAAAAAAAACTTACACATCCATGTCACGTTCGTCCAAGTCAGTGTGCCCTATCTAGGAATGTCAGTCACTAACTGTCCCTGTCTAGGCATGTCAGTAGCTAACAGTGCCCTGTCTAGCACTGTCAGAGTCACTAACAGTCCCTGACTAGGAATGTCAGTAGCTAACAGTGCCCTGTCCAGCAATGCCAGAGTCACTCAATGTGCCCTTGGAATGTCACAGTCACAAAGTTGGCACTGAAATAGACATCTACTTATTGTCTATACTTGGGAAACCATGTCCGTTTATCTTACAGTCTTACAACATCAAGTCTCTCCCAGGTAAGTTTGCGCATGCCATCCACGTCACATCACGGATGACGGAGGATGACGGTAGAAATCCACATTCCGATAGTGTTCTGTTGGTGTGTGCGTGTGTCTTTGGTTGGACTCACCCACTCCCTGGCTGCGGCGGTCTTCATTTGGTTTCACAATCACATGAGATCATTTGCCGAGACCAACATATAAATAAACATACATTTGTATTGCACATACGCGCCATTTACTTTTGACGATAACTCTACACAAAACTGACGAATGACGTCACTTATTAAAATAAGTCGTCCTTATTTTCCTATCAGTTTTTTTTTAAATTCAATCTGAGAGAACGGATGCATATATTTATTTCTTTTTTTATTAAACCGACACTAGCTAACAACATGACTTAACAACCGACACTGGCCAACATGACTTAACAACGGACACTGGCCAGCTTGACTTAACAACCGACACCGGCCAACATGACTTAACAACGGACACTGGCCAACACGATTTAACAACCGACACTGGCAAACATGACTTAACAACGGACATGGCCAACATGACTTAACAACGACACCAGCCAACATGACTTAACAACGGACACTGGCCAACACGACTTAACAACTCCACAAACCTGCTGCTACGCCTAGACACTTAAACACAATCACGCCTAGACACTTAAACACAATCAATAAATTCCAAAGTTCTCAGCACCCACCCCCCGCCCGCCCCCCATCCCTTGCTCCCACACACCTTTGGGGGATGGTGACATTATTGACAAATGGAGGGGCCTCATGGGATGGATTAATTAGTTGTTATGACTCATGAAATGTTTTGGTCGAGGGGGGGGGAGGGGGAGTCAGATGGGTGAAGGGGAAGGTGGGGGGGTGAGGGGGGGGGGGGGGGGGGGGGGGGTGGGGGGGCTCTATTGGTCTCGGTTGTAGATAAGATAAACATGTTGAGCGTTTAGGAAGTTGTATGATGGATGTCCGATGACAGCTCGGTGACACGTGCTGGGTAAACCTGTCATTCAAAACATAGAGTGAAATTCTGTAATCCGACTTGTCATGTTCGCTAACCAGTTGTTTTTTTGTTTTTTTTTCTGGACTAACCATCATTCAAAAGATGAGAGATGACAAATGAGAATTCTTCACCTGCGACCCATGACGACTGCAGTGGTTCACGTCCGTTACGAGACGGCGAAGTACGACCTTTGAACCCACTTCGGTGCAAATATTTGCATACCCTACCACCGGCCAGGTACGGTTGGACGGCAAGACCATGTGGGGGGAAAAAATATGATTAATTAAAAACACAAAGTTGTGTTTAAACTCATCTAATCACTGCTAGTTCGCACTGACGGCCCTGGCATGGCGAGTGATAAGGGTACAACGTAAGCCCTGGCAGCGGTGCTACACCCCAACGGAGCGCCCGCTGTGATCGTCTGCAACGACCCCGGCGGTCATCGGGAATGTTAAGCCCCGTCTCCGCTCCGAGAGGTCAGTAGGTCACGTGGTTGAGACACCACTGTAACCCACATTGAAACCCATCCACTCCACGTCCGGCTCGGCACACATGCGCACAGAAGTCAGGGACGCACGGGGGACGGGATGGGAAGGCGAGGGGGGGGGGGCTAGTTTGATTTGAGATCTAGGGGAGGAAATTGCCTGTTGGTTTTAGACAGGAAGTACCGACAGGGCAAGCCAACTGGCAATATACACCCACATTGATGACGTCGCAGTGACGTGTAAACATGAGATCCGCTGAGTAGGTTCAAGAAATGCGACCCTGGATGCACTCCATAGTTTCATTATATTTCTTTAAAATATTTTTTTTTTAAATGAACCGAAGAAGAATATAACCCATAACTTTTAAATATTTTTTTTAAATTCCAGAATTATCTTATAATAAACTATCATTACGGAAGGTATTTTGTTTGAGTAGTTTCCGCATTATCTCTATATGACTTGAACTAACAAGACATGAAGACATTATACTTTTGAAAATAATATAAGTATTTATAACCAGGCGCCATTATTCAAATGCATATTCGACTGCGATTTCTATTCACTGTCAAGGTGACGGATTCCTCTTGAACAGGGTTTCTCGAACTACGGGCCGCGGGCCAGATCCGGTCTGCCAGGGGGCCTCAATCCGGACCGATGCCGATACTTGTTCCTCCCACGTCCATTAAAAAAAAAAGTCAGCAGTTTGCAGAAGAAGCCCCCCCCCCCTTCCATATTAAGAGAAAAGTGCCGCCTGGGGCAGACAGCCCCATCCTCACCCGCTTCAGGAGGCGCTGCTTGTCTCCCTTTCAAATACTAATGAGTTTTAGTTTTATAAATGTTGACGTTGTTTTTAATATGCTCTTGTCTTTTTCCCCCTTAGCTGTTTTTTTTTAGCTTTTCCACTTCATATAAGATAATGTGCATTGCGCATACAATTGAGATATGTGCCGAGTGCATGGAATTGGTTCATTTTTTAAAAATATAAAACTCTATCTAGTCCACCCCCCGACAGTGTCTGGGTCACTCTGATATGGCCCCTGGTCAAAAATAGCTCTAGAATAACTATAAAATCTTTCAATTTCAATCTACATAATATATAATCAATAATAATCCATACTGCAGCAAATTTCAAAACTGTTATATTTTAGATCAAAGAGTTTTATCTCCATCAAAACATCCTCAGAATTAAGTCATCTCCACCCCAGCCCGACACTCGTCGGCAGATGCGACCCCCCCCCCCCTCCTCGGGGTCTGCCGGCCGTATTGAGGGCAATTTTGTGGCGCGAGTGTTTGCCCGGCCCCGCTCTCCAAAGGTAGTCGTCCGCCAGATCAAATGCCAACTGTTGTTTGGACTAATATTATTTGATGGCGGGCGGGCAGTGTGATAGGAGAGCTCTGGACAGAGACAGTCGCCCCTGGGGGAGAGGAGGGGGGGGGGATACCAGCGGGTTCTTTCAATGGATCGTTCTGCTTTAACATTAGCATCGGCCGTGGAAACAAATCAAAGCTTTCTGATATGCATTTGTGGCAACTAATCTCATCAACAACATCGGGGGGAAAACGCTCCCTTCAGGGGAATCAAGAGAATGATTGATACAGGATTTATTGAGGGTTTTCAATGCTGAAAAATAACTGGGACTTGGCCAGTAATAGATATTAATGTTTGTTAATACTTTTTTTTTACAAACAGATTTCATTATAAAAATGCATGAATGGAATCGTGTTATTTGTAGAGTCCGTGAAGTAATCGAAGGATACCACTTTTGTTGAAATCCCGGATATGACGTTATACGTGGAGTCAGGAATTCAATTAGCCAAATGAAACGAGTCGACGGCATGTCAAGTTAAGATGTTGAATTTCGTATCCAGTTGAATATCGACGCAAAGCTGGGGCACATACGTCAAATTAAGAGTTGTTTGCTTGGTTCAAGTGCACCAGCGCGTCATATTGGGCCTCCAGACTTAAGTCCGGTAAAGATGAACGGTCAGTCCTTGAACCCAACGCCGGTAAGTGAGATGTTGTGTTCAGGTAACTGAACAAAACTGCCACTGTATGTCGAGTCCCTCCTCCCAAGCCCCACCACCTCTGCACAAACAAGTGCTACTAACAGACCGACCAACAAAACAGACAGCGTTGTCCAGTATTGATTCAGAGGTTACCGTCTTGTTGATTTCTTGCCGAAGCCAAAGGGACTGAAAAATCTTCCCCAAGCCAGGAGGGGAATTACCTGCCCTTGCCCCTAAGGCCTGGGAACACACAACCCAAGTGACGTGGGCCAACGATCGTGGATGTTGGGACGGAAACCGTAGCGCTCCCAGACACAAGATAACGCCAGTTGGATTAGATAGATCCATCACCCCCCCCCCCCAAAAAAAAAAACCAAAAAAACACTCACCACAACCACCCCCACACCCCTCCCCCCCCCTTTCACCTCTGAGGGTCAAACGGTTAGACAAGGTATGTACAAATACGTCTGACGACCAAGTGTGAAGTCATAATGACACAGATCACGTGACAGGATTCGCACAAACGAGGTTGAAGCAACCCGAAATAATGTCTTCCCATCATGACCAAGTTAGTCTTCCGATCATGACCAAGTTAGTCTTCCTACCATGACCAGGTGAGGAAAACATATTAAATTACCTTACCTGTGAATTTATTAGATATAATATGGTATCTCATTTGTATGGCACGTTTTGTCATATTTCCTAATTTCACCCCCTTCTTCCCCCCCCCCCGGCCGCCCAATGTGCATTTAAAAATGGGGTGTCAGTGGCATAGGA
>CAXITT010000600.1:226927-244836 GCA_964033795.1 Lymnaea stagnalis | reverse complement strand
GGGACGGGATTTTCGGCCAACTGGAGGGTTTATTGGGGGGGGGGGGGGAAGGGGTTGTGTGTAAAGGAGGCTACAAAATACTTGGTACACCCCAAGCGGCACTAACCCCAGCAACGCCACTGGTTGGAATGATCCCCCAATGAACATGGATCGCCGACCGTCCATCAAATTGATGATCATATGAATTTGAAAGCAAACACACAGAAACAAAACTTTTTCAACGTAGCTTGTTAAAAATATTAGATTTAAGTTGTTTGGTTAATACAACACTTCCAACAATGTTGATAGTTGTGAAAATCAAATTATTATTCTAAAACAAATGACTGTGCCATCTGTTTTGCATATATATATATATGTATATATATATATATATATATCTATCTATCTATCTATCTATATATATATATATATATATATATATATATATCTCTCTCTCTCTCTCTCTCTATATATATATATATATATATATATATATATATATATATACATATATANGCTTTCCTAAAACCCAGTGGGATCATGATTGTTTTTGCTTAAAGCCCTGGGCCCGGCGCTAACCACATAAACGTTTTTAAAGATATTTAAAAAAAAAAAAAAACAAGCCTTATGTTTAATTTGTTAAAAATTTTTTTTTTTTTTTTTTTGATCATTGGGGTTGGGGTGTTAAAAACACGAAATTCCAGAACCGCTATCCAGTTGTCGTCTTCCGTTCTGGCCCAGACTTTGATCGGCACAAACCATGTGCTAAACAGCCGAACAAAAGAATGGGGCGGGAAGGAACCCGAGAGTAGATCTCGCTATACCCTGCTCAAGATAATACGGCCAGATTGCTGCTACCCCCGAGAGTACCGCCTTCCTTTATTACCTTGGAAATAAAATTTAAAAAAAATTAAAATTCCCCTTTAAAAAAACACAAAAACAAACAAAAAACACGGTAAACCAAACTTGAAAGGGATAACGAAGGGAAATCCTCTTCTAAGTCGACCTGCCTATCTAAAGAAACAAGAGACGCCTTGCAGTGTCTTGCCAAACCACGGGGGGCTCCCTTGTATTGACACTTGCAATATTTGAAGGTACATGAAATAACAAAAGGGGAAATTTATTTAACGCAATCTTTGCCACGGCGTTTGCTATTTCAATCCCATTATTCGGGGGGGGGGGGTAGTTTTTTGTATTGCCCCCGTCCATCCCTTTCCGAGAACGCACGCAGTATCAGGATGTGCTGGGGAGCTGAGAGGGGAAATCTGAGCGTTGAAATTTGAATGTGAGGGACGAAATCACGTCCATGGACTTGGTGCTATTTTTAGGTTGGGTGGGAATGACGCCTTGGTGTCCTGAGGTGAGTGGGGTTGAAAGTTTGATTGACAGTTACTGTTATTTAATTTTTTTAATTTTTTTTTTTTAAAGCAACAACTTCATTTGGTTCTTTTTGCTAAACATATTAATATCGCCTTGCGGGTAAGCTTGGTTCTAGACTAGACAGCATATTTTGAGATCCTCTTTAATAAGCAGACTAGGCAGTTGCTTAGAGTCCCGAAATACCGTGGTTGCCGGCGCTCCCGTCTGAGACAGCGGAGGCTCTGGTTTATGATGAACGTGCTGTTGTCATGATGATATGGATTATTGTCAATACTGGTGGAGCTATAGGACTTGGTCTGGCCGGGGACTGCCACAGGCTCGGGATCATTCGGTGGTATCGCAGACTACCCTGGGACCTTTCTCTGACTCTGGCTGTTTTACAGATAAATTTATACTATAATCATTATTATATTTATTTTTTTTTTTAAATGTCCGCATAATTTTTTTAAACCATTGCGTTGTTAAGATGTGAACTTTGGAAAGGCTGTTCAGAAATGCCAGTTTGTTGTTGTTGTTGTTGTTGTAGTTTCACGTTTCTATTAACATTTCACGAAGTCAAAGAAAGTCAATGTTCACCCGCTCTCTCTAAAATTCCTCTTGAGGCTAGATTATATTACTTAAGATAAAACCATCTTTTAAACTTCCTTGGGGGACAAGAGGCCTTATCTTTGTTGAACGTGATTCTTTAGTTCAAACGTTTTAGACGAAAAAATAATCAACAAATGGGTCGGTTCGAAAAAAGTAAAAAGAAGTAAAGAAATTAAAATCTTGCACGGTTAAAATTATGAGGTGATATTCGTAAAATCTCCAGCGTGCCTTTTACAACGACAAGTTAAGACTTATAGATATAAAGGCTTGGGCCATCTTCTTTAACGTGTAGAAAATTGCCCTTTTTTTTACAACCTCATTTGGCGTAAACGGCATTATTCTTTTCAGAGACACCAGGGCGCCACGGGCGCAATATTACCAAAACCAAATGAAATACATGGCGATACCAAAAAGTACCCGGTCGCCAACAGAGTACACTACACTCTAGAAATGTTATGGGCGTGCCCTGCGTAAATATAACGTATACCCTAACGACAATTAAAAAACCTAGCAGAAAAGCAATAATAATAAAACACATAATGATGTCAAACTTCGGCTCGTGGCAATGTGATGTTCCGAAATCGGGACCGTAGGGGTTAATAGCAGAGACGTTACATCGACGTATTGATGATCAATCGGCAGGGGTCTGAAAGGACTCCAGACAATTCACCAGCGATCACTTTCAATAGGAAACACCGGTTGGGAGGAGGGGGGGGGGACGACTGTCTGGAAAAAATCGGCACTTCCCGAAAATGAAGTATGGGATAGAAGAGTATGTCTTCAATTCAACTTGGAGTTGGTCTGAAAAAGTTCCTGTTTTGGCAAATAAATTACGTTTCTCTAGTGTAAGGAGAAATGTTATAGCTAACTTTCAAAATAAAATGTGTAAATATAAATGTTATAGCTAATTTTCAATATAAATTGAATAATTAGAAATGTTATAACTATTTTAAAAATAAATTGGAATCGAGCACCTTAAGACGATCATCAAAAGACCCAAAGTAATGGTTTAAAAGATGACGTTGCAAGATGGTCATTTCGGAATCAGAACAATAGTAAGACTACGACTCCTGTTGCGAGAATGGAATCCACACATTACTTTTCTATTGGTAAAAATAAATAATTACAAAATAACAAGTTTTTAAAGGTTATTTCAGCCTTGAACTTGAAACTTTTTTTTTTTAAATGAAACCACTTTAATCTAGTGTTGTTTAGTTCCAGGTCTTTGATCCTTATGCCTTGCCGCAATTTTAAAAAAAAACAACATGTAGGTCATTTTTAATTTTTTCAGGAACGCTACAATGACATTCTGCAGCTCGAAGGGGGCCAAGGGTGGCCACTTTGCTTTGTGTTTTTGTTAATTTATCCACTGGAAAATGTTATACAATATAGCAGACGTGTCTTGCTGCACGTAGCCCAGGATGCATCAGCCGTGAAGGACATGCATGCATATCCTCTTGGAGCCACGCCGACACACAAAAGGAACATGGATAGAGACCAGAAAAGCTGTCAGCCGTGCTGAGCACGAAGAATGGAGTTGTCAATTTAGCGCCGCGCTATTGAACCGCAGAAAACATGTTTGGGTAAAACGATACACTCGTCACGTGATGGTATGACGTGTGAAGGGTGTTCATATGGCCGTGAGGAAAAATTAGGACTCGGTTTCAATAGCAAAACTTAAAAAAAAAAAAAAAATAATAATAATTTTAAAGTTAGTTCAAGAAAATAAGCACCATTCCTTCCCAAAAGAAATCACGTGACCAGAATAAAATTTTGGGTAAAACGATACACTCGTCACGTTATGGTATGACGTGTGAAGGGTGTTCATATGGCCGTAAGGAAAAATTAGGACTCGGTTTCAAAAGCAAAACTTAAAAAAAAAAAAAAAATAATAATAATTTTAAAGTTAGTTCAAGAAAATAAGCACCATTCCTTCCCAAAAGAAATCACGTGACCAGAATAAAATGAGTGGAACATGAATTTTATATCCCCTCAAACAAGAAGTGAATTCTAGTTTTGGGGGAGGGGAGGGGATAAGTGAAAAGGTAGATCATAGGTTATTTATAAAAAAACAATGTGATAGATGACTGGGATGACAGCAGTAATTAAGGGCAGTCAGAAATAATAAAATTTAATATATATTTTAAATTTCTTTTTTGGACCCCTATATTCATATTTATGATGGAATCTTTACAATCTTAACCAGATTCACCATCTTTTCAGTTTTCTGACATTAGTGGACAAGATATTGTGTATATATTCATAGATAGGGACATCGAATTATTTGGGAATATAACCATTTGTTAGGCGGCTTTTTTTTAAAACGAAGATAAGAGGGAAATAATGCAAACACGTTGGGATAAGAACCGTAACTGCGCATTCCCGAACTTCTAACGTCCAAGTTTGGACTATTACCACCCCTCTGTGCCATAATGGGCACACTTACAACTCAAATTAGGGCAACTTTTGGACCTCCGCGAAATCAATGTGTGAAGTCCCCATTTATACAACAATAAACACAGGATAAAAACAGCTTGATAAAGCAGAGCGTAGATAATACAAGTGACGAATCCCTTTGAACAAAGGCCGACCACTGTGTGTGCAGACGTCAAATTTAGACTGGTAGCTAATCAAATATTTCACCAGGACAAACTTTTTGAACTTTTTTTTTTTCTTGCCCCCCCCCCTCCCCCCTTTTTTCGGTGTCAAAATGATACAGATAAGCCATTCATAGAGAGAAAGTTGGGAAAGTGTGTGTGTGTGAAGGGATGGAGGGTGGGAGTGGGCTTTTTTTTGGCGGGGGGGGGGGAGGGGGGTCGTTGTACGCCATGAAATTGACGCAGTAAATCACAGATAAAAGAGCGAGATACATAGGGCGATCTAATTGACTGCAATAACTGAAGNGGGGGGGGGGGGCAACATGGAAGGGGTGTGTGGATAAATACTAGTTTATTAAAAAAAACTTAATTTTTTTTATTTGTGGGGGGGGGGCAGTTTTGGGGTGGGGGGGTAACATTTTTTTGGAGGGTCCTTAGTTTGTGGATATGGGGGGTCCCGTATTCTGCTCTATTTGATCTGGATTAAAACTTATAACATTTGTTCTCTAGGCCCCGGCCTCGAGTACTAGTTGACTCTGAGGACAGTGGTAGGAATTTTATAGAACAGTTATAGGACATTTGTCTGGACATTTATAGGACAGTTAAAAGACATTTTAGGACATTTATAAAACATTTATACAAAATTTATAGGGCATTTATAGGACAGTTATAGGACATTTGTAGGACATTTATAAGAAATGTGTAGGACAGTTATAAGACAGTTATAGGACAGTAAAGGACAGTTATGGGGCAGTTATGGGACAGTTATAGGCCAGTTATAGGACTGTTATGGGACCGTTATGGGACAGTTATGGGGAGAGATTTGAGTTTGGTCGTTGTAATTTTAAAAAAAAAGATGCATGCTATGCATGCTCAGATAAGTATTGACACATGGTCGTTTAACTTCCATCCATGTCAAAATGAAATGAAACATTAGGCCATAGTGAAGGTCATTTCTGGCAAAAATCCTTCTAAACACCGCCGGTGTTTCTCTACATTTAGAGTACCCAAAGGTTGGAAATGTGTTTCTTTCTGGTCTTTTTTTTTTATATTGTTCCAAAAAGCAATGAAAACAGATTAACGTAAGTACTTCAGCATAGCTTTATGAGTAGGCCAAGAAGAATGAAGAGCATAGCTTTATGAGTAGGCCAAGAAGAATGAAGAGCATAGCTTTATGAGTAGGCCAAGAAGAATGAAGAGCATAGCTTTATGAGTAGGCCAAGAAGAATGAAGAGCATAGCTTTATGAGTAGGCCAAGAAGAATGAAGAGCATAGCTTTATGAGTAGGCCAAGAAGAATGAAGAGCATAGCTTTATGAGTAGGCCAAGAAGAATGAAGAGCATAGCTTTATGAGTAGGCCAAGAAGAATGAAGAGCATAGCTTTATGAGTAGGCCAAGAAGAATGAAGAGCATAGCTTTATGAGTAGGCCAAGAAGAATGAAGAGCATAGCTTTATGAGTAGGCCAAGAAGAATGAAGAGCATAGCTTTATGAGTAGGCCAAGAAGAATGAAGAATTTATGATGAGAAATAAACATGAGAAAATATCACGAGGACATCGGTCGCGCTGCTGTTACGGTGCAGTTGGTGGAAGGGGGAGGGGGGGGGTTAGGTTTGTGTTGTGAAGCTTATCGGTAACAATGTGATCAAAGTGGAGAATGTGCTGCATGTGCTAATCTGTAACACTATAATGAAGGTGGGAGTTATGGCAATCTCTGACGGTGCATTGGCGATGACGTTGTATTATTGAACAGACACACACACACACACACAAATGGCTTTGTGTTTCAGGCAACCACGGTGTCAAATAAATTCCTGAGTTTACGTTTAACGAGAAAATTTTTGGTGGAAAACAAAATACCAAGGTGCCGCATAGGTTTGCAACCAAGGGCCAAACAACTCTTGCTCTATCAGGGCCAGACAACCCTTGCTCTATCTCCCGTCGTGTTTAATCGTTCTTTGAACCGAAATTCCAACGTCCCTCCCGGGACTCCGGGTGCCGACACAACACCTGCGTTTGAACTATGAGGCCTTAAAACTTAAACCTTTAAATACCGTTGGGCGTTCTGATATATAAAAACACACGGCTGTGTATGGATTCATACACAGGGTTGAGCGCGAGGGTTACACTGACCCCTGGATAGATAACATTCATTGGATTCAATGCACTGCATACCCTTCCAAGCGAAAAGCCATGTTGTCAAGACTTAACGGCTCTAAACAAATTGGCCCCGAAAAATCGGTCCGATCAAAAGTTCCGCGAAAAAAACCCTCCCCCCCCCCTTCCCCGGTTTTTAAGGCCCCATCAATTAGACCGGCAATATGGCTCTCGACAAAAGGGCTCCCATCCAATATCTTTCAAAAAAGAACCATAGTAGAAGAACTACATCATCCAGGGACTCAAACCCCTGTGGTCAACTTGCTAGTTTTCATCCTTTATGTCCTCATTCTCATGGTTTCATTGTATTACTCATTCTCATTGTGAGCAACGGAACAAACACATGGGCTATCTGTGTCAGAATTCAAAGCTGTGTCCGCAAAGTGTGAGCAACTGAAAAAAAAACATTTGGGATATCTGTCCGTCACGTGTTTTTGGAGTTTGTAACCATGCAGACATAATTATCGTGAGATGTTCATACTGGTTAGTTGACTGACTATATGCAGTTGTTTAATACAGACCAGCAAATATATCGGAGCTCGGAGCTGAGGCTCGTAGCTCTGGAGCAGGGACTTTTTGCAAGACGCTGGAGCGGAGATAGAACTGGCGGGAGCTCAAGATTTTTAGAATAAATAAATAAAACAAATATTTTAAGAAGACTATGATGTGTACTTTCAAATTTCATTGAATTAATTTATTAAAAGTGATGCCCAAATTCTACGACCGATTATATTGCCCCCAAACTTCTACCAGTTATATTGAGGTTTTTTTTTTTTTACAGCTACGTTGCCCCGTTGCCCCACTACCAATGTTGTCCCCTTTCTTCCAATAGCTATGTTTCCCCATTCTTCGACCAGCTGTGTTGCCACACTCTCCTACCAGCTATGTTGCCCCACTCTCCTACCAGCTATTTTTCCCTATTCTCCTACCAGCTATGCTGCATCATTCTACCAGCTACGTTACTGGTGCACGCATTTCTACTGCCTAGTTAATAAGATGGATGAAATGACAATAATAAATACAGTTCTTTAAACACTTGGTAACCCCCCTCGACAACCCTACCCCTTTCTTTTTAATTTGCTGGAGCTGATAGCGGAGCTGGATCTTACACGCTTTGTCCGGAGCTCGGAGCGGAACTGGAGCTTACAAACTTTGTCCGGAGCTCGGAGCGGAGCTCAGCAAAAAAAATTCTGCTCCAAATCCCTGGTGATTATATATGTTAAATTTAAGCTCAAACACATTACAATAACAAATCTCGAACAATTATCAAAGACCCCCTTCTCCGGAAGTTTATCTAGTGACAATCTTTGATTTTTTTTTTTTTAAAATATTGAAATCTTGTCAACAAAATAGTTTTACCTTCGCAGAACAATATTATAGACACTATTTTTAATACAGGTTTTTTTCGGACACAAAACCTACTTAATTTTGTTACTGTTGAATCCAGGGTGATTGACAGGGGCCCATTTTACCACGGTGACTTCTTATCAGGGGTCTTGGGTTTAGCAGAGCTATCTTGTGAGGTTCCAGCCATTGTGAAACATCGGGTTCTGAAACAATAATCGCGGTAACGCCATGAGAATTGCCCCCACCCCCCACCCCCCCCCCCCCCCCCCCGTCACGCTCTTCACACCTGCTCACAAAATCTCAGACTCCCCTAAACGATCGGCTGATGGGTTAATAGAGATTGGAGTGATGGACAAAATTGATGAGCACATATTTCGCCGACGAGATGAGGCTGCTTATCCTGCAGATATGATTACATCCCCTTCCAGAAGAGGTTGGGAGAAGAAAGCACAAAAAAATGGGGATGGGGGAGGGGCATCCCATTACGAACAGGGGGGTGGGTGGGTGGCAAGGGGGTGGGGTGGGGGTGGATCTGCGTTTAACGACCAGAAAATAATTATATTATTTTAAAGAAATTTTTTTTTTCTTCTCCAGAAATGATGAATTTTTAGTTTTTTGGCTAGCACCTCCTGTTTATAAAATAAAAGTTTTGCGTTTAGATAAACAGGGGCTCCGGCCTGAGTGAATGGTATGTGTTCAGCTTGGTTTGTGTTCAACTTGGTTTGTGTTCAGCTTGGTTTTTGTTTCACCTGGTTTGTGTTCAGCTTGGTTTGTGTTCAACCTGGTTTGTGCTCATCATGGTTTGTGTTCAGCTTGGTTTGTGTTCAACCTGGTTTGTGTTCAACTTGGTTTGTGTTCAACTCGGTTTGTGTTCAGCCTGGTTTGTGTTCAGCTTGGTTTGTGTTCAACTTGGTTTGTGTTCAACCTGGTTTGTGTTCATCATGGTTTGTGTTCAGCTTGGTTTGTGTTCAACCTGGTTTGTGCTCATCATGGTTTGTGTTCAGCTTGGTTTGTGTTCAACCTGGTTTGTGTTCATCATGGTTTGTGTTCAGCTTGGTTTGTGTTCAACCTGGTTTGTGTTCAACCTGGTTTGTGTTTATCATGGTTTGTGTTCATCATGGTTTGTGTTCAGCTTGGTTTGTGTTCAACCTGGTTTGTGTTTATCATGGTTTTTGTTCAGCTTGGTTTCGCTCTCTGACATATACGAGTGGATGCCCCTTTCATTGTGGTGGTTTAGTTCACTTTGATGTGATGCATACATTTTAATTATTTGGGTAAACACATTGTTTTTAAATAGATAATTAATTAACCTGATCTACTTTAAATAAAGTGTCCTCAAATTTTTGCTGCGTATTGTACCTTCAACATAGACATGTTGTTTGTTGTTGTTCGTCCGTCGAAGTCGACAAGGACCATCGAATCATCCGGTTAGGGGCGGGCGGGGGGGGTGGGGTGGGATTACGGTAAGCATATCATAGACGGATGCGTGTTCTTAAGAATGTACTAAAGAAAATACATTTAAAAATTCAACTATTTAACCACTGTCAACCTGAAAAGGTTCTCAGTTAGTTTGATTTTGTGCCCCACTTTGCACCCCTTGAAAACATTTTTAATGTTTTTATTTTTTTTTTTATTTCAGCTTAATACCAGCAGACAGTTCTTCCTAACTATTTATTTATTTATTTTTTTTGCCTTGATCAAAATCGTTTAACATAATATCTCTACTTGTGAGGCACAGCGCCAGGAAGTCACGTGATCACACCGTCATACCATGTCCATCTATGGTAATAGCACAGAAGTTTAGACATTTAATGACGCCTCTTAAAATGTTATATACATTACATATTATAATCTATGATACGCCCACCCACCCCACCCCGGGCCATGACAATCCTGCACTAGGGTGTATTTAATGGAATAAATGTTGTTTGACGTGACATGGCAAGCACTTTGAGCAAATTCAATGAGAACTACAATGAAAGCTTGATATAACGTGATGATTGGGTCCACGAAATACAATCTCGTTAATGGCGTAGAATCATACCTGTATTATTTTTTTTTACAATATTTCGTACGAGTGTTGTTAGAGATTAAAAAGAAAAGAAAAGGAAGCAATTAGCTTAAGTTCTTTAAAAGAAAATTAAATTACAAGAAACATTATAAGATATATATTTTAAGTCTCTTGTATTGAGTTAACTATGTTAATTCAGACAATAGTTTTAATGCATTTGTGTGTCTGTTTAAATGGATATATATTTTTAAAACTCTTTACTGGGTTTTGAGAAGAAAAAAAATCATGCAGGAAAGAATGTAGGCACTTTCGGGAGCCATGGCACGACCACGCTATCTCCGAATTCACGTTACAGCGGGGTTTCTATGTGGTTATGAGTAGAACTGTGAGACAACCTCAGAGAACTGTAAGACAACCTCAGAGAACTGTGAGACAACCTCAGAGAACTGTGAGACAACCTTAGAGAACTGTGAGACAACCTCAGAGAACTGTGAGACGACCTCAGAGAACTGTGAGACGACCTCAGAGAACTGTGAGACGACCTCAGAGAACTGTGAGACGACCTCAGAGAGAACTGTGAGACAACCTAAGAGAACTGTGAGACAACCTCAGAAAACTGTGAGACAACGTCAGAGAACTTTGAGACACCCTCAGAGAACTGTGAGACAACCTCAGATCCTTCCTTCCCTCTCCGTCCTCAACTGTAATCGCTACCCACAATTAAATGTCGAGGACGGAGATCGCATGTCGAGTGTATCGGTGACACGGAGGTTGTAGGTGACACAGGAGGTGTAGGTGACACAGAGGGTGTAGAACTGTAGGTGACACGGTCTTGTGGGTGACGCCACTAGCATAGACTCGAAAAATACCACGGACGAGTGGAATTTTTTGGGAAAACGCTACATGACAGACTACTGTACAGCTCTACATGACAGACGACTGTACAGCTCTACATTACAGACTACTGTACAGCTCTACATGACAGAATACCAGAGGCGTAGCTGGGGGGGGGGCGGGTCAGGGGGGACAGAGGTCCCCGGGCGCCAGCTAGTGCTTTGATATTATATTATTGGTAAAAAAAAATGGGTTTGAGAGTTGAAAAAAAGAAATCAGCTCTACATGACAGAATACCAGAGGCGTAGCTGGGGGGGGGGAGGGTCAGGGGGGACAGATGTCCCCGGGCGCCAGCTAGTGCTTTGATATTATATTATTGGTAAAAAAAAATGGGTTTGAGAGTTGAAAAAAAGAAAAGGGGGCGCTTTAAAATGGATCTTGTCCCCGGGCGCGAATCTTGTCCCCGGGTGCCAAACACCTTCGCTACGCCTCTGCAGACCACTGTACAGCTCTACATGACAGACTACTGTACAGCTCTACATGACAGACTACTGTACAGCTCTACATGACAGACTGATGCATACAGTCTTCGGGTACAAGCACGACACGTGTTAGTGAGACTCGGTTGTCACTACAACCACTTGTTACAGCAAACTGTTGGTTATTGGCAAAAAAATAAAATAAAAAACTATTACAATCCATCTGATGTATTACAATCCAAATGAGATATTACAATCCATCTGATGTATTACAATCCAAATGAGGTATTACAATCCATTGGATGTATTACAATCCAAATGAGGTATTACAATCCATCTGATGTATTAAAATCCAAATGAGGTATCTAGTACAATTCAAACTAATAGAAATCCATTATGGATGCAATCACTTCCATCACAAAGATTTTTTTCTTATTCTAATTTTACTTTGTACTTGCATATTTTGTAAAAGGTAAAGTTCACATTTGTTCTTTATTAAATAAGGATTTGAGGTCATAAAAAGATGTTCTAAGAATGTCCAAAATATTTAGAAAATCTTTTGGAACTAAAATAAATAAAAGTAAAGATTTGGTGAAAACCCCACTACTGCATCATGCATCCCTTTATTTTCAAACATCTCCATTATTTTCATCAAACATCCAACTATTTGCATAAAACATCTCACTATTTGCATCAAAATTCCAACTATTTACATCAAACATCCCACTATTTGCATCAAATATCCCACTATTTACATCAAACATCCCACTATTTACATCAAACATCCCACTATTTACATCAAACATCCCACTATTTGCATCAAACATCCCACTATTTGCAACAAACATCCCAATATTTGATTCAAATATCCCACTATTTGCATCGAACATCCCACTATTTGCATCAAACATCCAACTATTTGCATAAAACATCTCACTATTTGCATCAAATATCCCACTATTTTCATCAAACATCCCACTATTTGCATCAAACATCCAACTATTTGCATAAAACATCTCACTATTTGCATCAAACATCCCACTATTTACATCAAACATCCCACTATTTACATCAAACATTCCCATTATTTACATCAAACATTCCCATAACATATACAACACGTTTTTTAATCACTCCGTCATTAATTACGCAATAAATTGTTGCACAGATCCTCAAACTTTCTTATAAGATACCCCCACCCAATACCCAACACAGCAGAACCCCCAGATAAACTGTAAAGAGTACCGTGCCAGCACAAAAAGGGACCCACATTGTCCTACAGGGATCCCCGTGGCTCAGATAGGACCAGTCAAATAAATTACAATCTCAAGCTACCCGAGTACGGGGGTATTAAAATGTCGCATAGACGGATGGCTTACCTAGGTCGCCGGCATGTAACAATATACTGGCTAGATTAGTGGACCTGCTGGACCGTAAACTTGCAAGCTAGGCAAAAGGGTGGGGGTGAGAGGGGGTGGGGATTAAAGGACTGAAGGGGATTAAGTAGACCTGGCAGGATGTTATTTTATCAATAGATTTTAGAGTGTGATAAACTTAACCATTAGACTAGCACTGAATGTGTATGTGCTCGCGTATGTAAGTGCTAACACTCCAAGTGGTAGAATGTGTATGTAGCTGGCTTGTGTAAGTGCTAACACTCCAAGTGGTAGAATGTGTATGTAGCTGGGTTATGTAAGTGCTAACACTCCAAGTGGTAGAATGTGTATGTAGCTGGCTTATGTAAGTGCTAACACTCCAAGTGGTAGAATGTGTATGTAGCTGGGTTATGTAAGTGCTAACACTCAAGTGGCAGAATTTGTTTGTAGCTGGGTTATGTAAGTGCTAACACTCAATTGGTAGAATGTGTATGTAGCTGGCGTACGTAAGTGCTAACACTCAAGTGGCAGAATGTGTGTGTAGCTGGCTCATGTAAGTGCTAGCATTCAAGAGAGAAGTAGTAAAGTAATGTTTTACAAACATTTTTATAATACTACTGGCTCAACCCTCAGTGTGGTAGGTGATGTTGTAATGATAGAACTAGTGTGGTAGGTGATATTGAAATGATAGAACTAGTGTGGTAGGTGATGTTGTAATGATAGAACTAGTGTGGTAGGTGATATTGAAATGATAGAACTAGTGTGGTAGGTGATGTTGTAATGATAGAATTAGTGTGGTAGGTGATATTGAAATGATAGAACTAGTGTGGTAGGTGATATTGAAATGATAGAACTAGTGTGGTAGGTGATGTTGTAATGATAGAACTACAGGAAAGCGTAGCCTCCAAACTCACACAGAAAAAAAAATGTATGAGTAGGGCCAAAAATGTTCGCCTTAATAATCGGTCATGTTCTCAGTTTCGTCCCTTGACAGGCATCTTATTACCGCCATTGTCTAGCCAGTAGAAATGGTCATTATTTCTGTGTGGTTTTGGTGTCCTCCCAAATAAAATATTTCCATGGTTTGTCCTACCCACGGCCAGCTAAACTTTGTACAGCCCACGGCAAGCTAAACTTTGTACAGCCCACAGCAAGCTAAACTTTGTACAGCCCACGGCAAGCTAAACTTTGTACAGCCCACGGCAAGCTAAACTTTGTACAGCCCACGGCAAGCTAAACTTTGTACAGCCCACAGCAAGCTAAACTTTGAACAGCCCACGGCAAGCTAAACTTTGAACAGCCCACGGCAAGATAAACTTTGAACAGCCCCCAGCAAGCTAAAGTTTGTACAGACCACGGCAAGCTAAACTTTGAAAAGTCCACGGCAAGCTAAACTTTGAACAGCCCACAGCAAGCTAAACTTTATATAGCCCACAGCAAGCTAAACTTTGTACAGCCCATGGCAAACTAAAATTTGTAAAGCCAACGGCAAGCTAAACTTTGTACAGCCCACGGCAAGCTAAACTTTGTACAGCCCCACAGCAAGCTAAACTTTGTACAGCCTACATCAAGGTAAACTTTGTACAGCCTGTGGCAATATAAACTTTGTACAGCCTGCGGGAAAATAAACGTTGTACAGCCTGCGGAAATATAAACTTTGTACAGCCTGCGGAATTATAATCTTTGTACAGCCTGCGGCAAGATAAACTTTGTACAGGCCACAGCAAGCTAAACTTTTTACAGCCTACATCAAGGTAAACTTTGTACAGCCTGTGGCAATATAAACTTTGTACAGCCTGCGGGAATATAAACTTTGTACAGCCTGCGGGAATATAAACTTTGAACAGTCTGCGGAATTATAATCTTCGTACAGCCTGCGGCAAGATAACGGAAACCACCAAAATGGCCAGAGTAAGCCTTACTATTTCAAGCCAGTTCCCTCCCCACTGTTTTCATTGTGCATTGTTAAAAAATCGTTGATCGTTTCTTCGTACGGGTTAAGTGGAGGCACCAAATAACAAATGCGATAAAGTCAAATATATTTAGGTCGATCTATATTAAAAATTGGCATTGCTGTAGTTTTTCTAGTCCGCCTGTGTTATTACTGTCTGCCTGTGTTACTACTGTCTCCCTATGTTACTACTGTTTCCCTCTGTTATTACTGTCTGCCTGTGTCATTACTGTCGACCGCCTGAATTTATTTTAATCAGGTTTGGAAAACATCTGTATTTTTTTTTGTATTTCTTTAAACCATTTTTTAAAAATAGTTACCCACCCCTACCCCTACTTTCACTAATCACCCCTACTTTCACTAATTACCCCTACTTTCAATAATTACCCCTACTTTCACTAATTACCCCTACTTTCAATAATCACCCCTACTTTCACTGATTACCCCTACTTTCACTAATTACCCCTACTTTCACTAATTACCCCTACTTTCACTAATTACCCCTACTTTCACTAATTACCCCTACTTTCACTAATTACCCCTACTTTCACTAATTACCCCTACTTTCACTAATTACCCTTACTTTCACTAATTACCCTTACTTTCACTAATTACCCCTACTTTCACTAATTACCCCTACTTTCACTAATTACCCTTACTTTCACTAATTACCCCTACTTTCACTAATTACCCTTACTTTCACTAATTACCCCTACTTTCACTAATTACCCCTACTTTCACTAATTACCCTTACTTTCACTAATTACCCCTACTTTGGAAACGTAATTTTAAATTAAAAAAAAAATAGGTCTAAAAAAAAAAACATTTATCAAAACAACATATAAAAATGAAAATGTATACTTCATACTTAGAAGGTTTGAAAATTTTTGGAAAATACTCTCACTTTGCTCGATGAAGTGAACATAATTATTCATTGTTCAATTTCAGTTGGGCTTAACTTAACAATTAAATTTAAACTATTTCTATAAATTAGGAGTGTGTACAAAAAAAATAAATAATTAACGTTAATAGTGGTATTCTAATGGAATGGTTCTCAGCCTTCCTAATGCCGCGACCCTTTAATGCCATTCCTCATGTTGCAACGTGACCCCCCCAACCTTAAAATTATCTTCGCTGCTACATCATAAATATGTTTTCCGATGATCTTAGGCAACCCCTGGGTAAATTGTGCTCGACCCCCCCCCCCAAAAAAAAAAGGTTGTCGCGGATCCATAGGCCGAGAACTGCTGCTCTAATGTTAAACNTTTCTGTTAAAGTATGGACAGGACGATAGAGAAACTCCGTTTGTTGTCCATTCCGACAGGATTAAGCAGCGCTCCCTCCCCACCCCCCCCCCCCCCCCCCCCCCCCCCCCCCCCCCCAAAAAGGACCTAACACCTCCCAACGAGACCCCTGAGAGGCGACGCATGATGACGTATTCAACCCCCCTGTGTTATGAGTTCATGGCGTGTTTGTATTGGAGTAGAACAAATTGCCATCGCACATTGGGACCAATTTGGATTACGTAACAAATGCGTTTACGGCAGTCTTAAATCACGATAATCCAGCGTGAGCCAATCTATTAAATAAATATTGTAATTATGAGTGTTGGTAAAAATGGAGAAGGGGGTTTGGTGGGTTGGGGGTGGCTGAGATTTCGGGGGAGGGGGGGGGGGTAAAAAAATTGTGAGAGAGCTGGCAAAGCAGAAATGAGTTTGATGAAGAAAAAAAAAAGTGTGTGTGTGTGTGTGGGGGGGGGGTTCAGAGAAAATTAGACACACCAATTACTTAATTAAGTCTATCCGTTTGTTATTCACCCCACCCCATCCCACCCCTAAATAAAAATTTGTATAAAAAAATATTTTTTGGCTGAAAGGAAAGTTGAAAGTTACACTCGGAAATATTTTGTCAGTGACAACAGAGACTGGAGACAAGTTTTTTGTGTTTTTTTTTTACACCCCAACCCCCCTGGTGGTTGACACTTTTGGAACGCAGCAATGCGCAGTCCTGACTGTGCCCGAGTCTGACCTAAGGCATATCCATCTAAAATTTAAAAGAAAAACAAAAAAACAAAAAAAAAACCCACACACACACACAGAAGTACGGTAAGAAAACCCAAATTAGACATGCGAGTTTTATGAGTCTACTGTCCATGGCCTACATGAATTCAATTTTCCTTACCTGACGTGTCCAATGATCCAGCCACACCTGAACGGTGAAATGAGGGGAAAACTTTCAGGTAGAAATATCCCAGGTAACTGTCCACAAAACGTAAACACACCTGTGATGGAAGGCGGTGGATGTGCACAAAATTACAGTCAGGCGTCCGGAAAACTAGCCTTTAGGTATCGAATCTCCCTTTTTGTGTGTGTGTGTGTGTGTTCAGCACCCCCTAAGCATCTCATGGACTTATCTGCTCCTCTTTGTGCTCAGTGGGTGTGAGGCGTGTGGACACCGTGTCACCAGCAAGGATGGAGCAGTGATGGAGTACCAGAAGTGGGAATCTTTTGTCATCTGGAAGCTGCAAAAACGAAAGAAAACTTGCGTTATTGTCGAATGCGTGACACTTCTAAGACGTACATAATACTTTGAGTTTATTTAGAGGCTATTCCGGAATCTAATTCAGCCCATTGTGATGTCGGGGTAACATGGAGAATGAGCCCGGAGCGGAACAAAACGAAAAAAGGAAATTACAACGACGACAACGCGTCAAGAGTGTCCTCCCCCAACAGCCACCCCCACCCCACCCCCTTTTTTTTTTGTTGACAGCAATCTTGTAATGCCTTTAAGCGCTTTATACTGGGGGGGGGNGGGGGGGGGGGGGGGGGGGAATTCAACTTCACAATCCAGGTTAGGGTGGGTGATGAAGTTAGGGTGGGTGATGAAGTTAAGGTGGGTGATGAAGTTAGGGTGGGTGATGAAGTTGTTGTGGGTGATGAAGTTGTGGTGGCGATGAAGTTAGGATGGGTGATGAAGTGAGTGTGGGTGATGAAGTTAGGGTGGGTGATGAGACGAGTGGTCTCAGAGACGTTCCTAATTTGATCTTTAGCCAAACATTGATAATCAAAAGGGATGACTTATTGTCTGTGTTTTGTTTGGATATGGATGTACAGGCAGACGACGTCATCTAATGCTAAGCACTGACTTTTACAATTAAATTATTTTGAAAATGAAGAATTATCTAGCACCCCCCTCCCCCCCCCCCCCCAAA
>CAXITT010000600.1:210341-226735 GCA_964033795.1 Lymnaea stagnalis | reverse complement strand
GGATACAATCATCAAGTTTATATGATACAATCATCAAGTTTATAGGATACAAGCATCAAGCTTATAGGATACAATCATCAAGTTTATAGGATACAATCATCAAGTTTATAGGATACAAGCATCAAGCTTATATGATACAATCAACAATGCTTATAGGATACAATCATTAAATTTATAGGATACAATCATCAAGCTTATTGGATACAATCATCAAATTTATAGGATACAATCATCAAGCTTATTGGATACAATCATCAAATTATAGGATACAATCATCAAGCTTATTGGATACAATCATCAAGTTTATATGATACAATCATCAAGTTTATAGGATACAAGCATCAAGCTTATAGGATACAATCATCAAGTTTATAGGATACAATCATCAAGTTTATAGGATACAATCGTCTAGCTTATAGGATACAAGCATGAAGTTTATAGGATACAACCATCAAGCTTATAGGATACAATCATCAAGTTTATAGGATACAATCATCAAGTTTATATGATACAATCATCAAGTTTATAGGATACAAGCATCAAGCTTATAGGATACAATCATCAAGTTTATAGGATACAATCATCAAGTTTATAGGATACAAGCATCAAGCTTATATGATACAATCAACAATGCTTATAGGATACAATCATTAAATTTATAGGATACAATCATCAAGCTTATTGGATACAATCATCAAATTTATAGGATACAATCATCAAGCTTATTGGATACAATCATCAAATTATAGGATACAATCATCAAGCTTATTGGATACAATCATCAAATTTATAGGATACAATCATCAAGCTTATTGGATACAATCATCAAATTTATAGGATACAATCATCAAGCTTATTGGATACAATCATCAAGTTTATAGGATACAATCATCAAACTTATAGGATACAGCTATCTAGCTTATTATATGGTGTAAACAAATCAAAACCAGGCCTCTAGCGAGTAACGGCATCATGAAACAAGTGCTCGTCAATCGCCTCGGTCGTATGGCGCTCTTTCTAAACAAATTAATGACTTGAACTCCCAGACAACATTTTAGCTCACATGACAGGAAAGACAATTTGAGACGAAACTACACTAAATATAGGTCTATGTAGAGACTACGAAGAGGGACTGTATATACATATATAGGTCTATGTAGAGACTACCAAGAGGGACTGTATATACAGATATAGGTCCATGTAAAGACAACTAAAAGACACTAAATGGCGGTCCATGTAGAGACAACTAAAAGACACTAAATGGCGGTCCATGTAGAGACAACTAAAAGACACTAAATGGAGGTCCATGTAGAGACAACTAAAAGACACTAAATGGCGGTCCATGTAGAGACAACTAAAAGACACTAAATGGCGGTCCATGTAGAGACAACTAAAAGACACTAAATGGCGGTCCATGTAGAGACAACTAAAAGACACTAAAAAATCTCAACAATTGGGAGTACAAGGTTCAAAGAAGAATCCTCCAGATGTGTGTACTCTCTCTCTCTCTCTCTCTCTCTCTCTCGTCTTATCAAAACAACTGTAAGAATGTTAACATTATACCAGGGATTGGTGCTGAGAGAATGCCAGCATTAAAACCCGTGGGTATCATGTGACCGGCCCCTGTCATTTTGCTAGGACCTAGGATCCACCCTAGTTTTCATTTTCTTTTTTTTTTTTACTTTATAGTCAGTCCTGGCATTCACGGGGCCACGTTCGGGTTGTCCTCAAGGACATAACAGTGTCCTATTTCAAGGTGTTGATGGCCAGGTCGTTATCAAGATGGAGCGCTGGGGATGAAAGAGTCGCGCTGCCTGGGTTCCCGTCTCCTCCAATCGGTTAGATCAAAATGGGATCTCGTATGTAAATAACATATCACTGGCACGACTGTTTGGGTCGGTGTGCCCAGAACGTAATATATCGCCATCGGAGTTTGTAACAACATGCAACTAACGTACCTGTGGGGAAACACACAAGCTGGCAAACTTTCTTTTGAAAAAAAAAAGAGGAAAACATGAGTGGCGTGTGTACTGTTTGAAATGTTGTTATTTGATGACTTAAATATTCTCGTAGGAGAAAATCATGAAGATATTAATATACTTGCAGGAGAAGTTCATGAATATATTTATATGCTTTGCAGTAGAGGTTCATAATGATATATCCATGGATTTATGGATGACGTGCCGACGGTATTAATTTAAGCGGCTAAGAGCGAGACACAGTTTCATTATGAAACTAAATTATTCTGTAAAAAAACATTAATATTGGTAGTAATTGATTTTTTGGTATTTCATTGCTCCTCTACTTATCATACATTCTTGTTCTTTGAATGATTGCGTCTCTCATTATCATTACATTCATGGAAGTTGAGCTGTTTCTTGCAATTTATTTTCCTTGTTTTATTTTTTTTTTAAATATATTATTGTATTATTTATTATTTAGTTGATCTTTTAGAGGTCTAGTTAACATCATTCAGTAAACACTATTGACCTATCAGTATAGAATTATCTGTAAGAATATCTCCAAATAGAAAGACCAAAGATGAATAAGATATAGATAGACGAGTTAGAGCATTCGGCAGTCAAGAGTGAAATACTTTGGTGTCACTGGGTACAATAACTGAAATTTAAAAAATACCCATGCCCATAGGTTTCAAATAATTTAGATTTTGAAAATTTAATTTTGGTTCCGTAACTAACTTTATTTTTATTAGTGAAGAAGAAGAGAAAAAAACAAAAAACTATGAGCTAAATTTAAGTAAAAGCTAGAAAACGAATAAAATTTAGCATCTCCAAAATATGACAGTTAGTCTACCAGGACCGTGGCTCTGTCAACTGATAGTTGTCCCTGTCCGAGCCCCCACATGCTGGCTGTCCACTGGCTGGCTAGGACTAGCATGACAACAAACTTTAAAAAAAAAAAACCTTTGATAATTGGGCAGCTACGTATAGTAATTAACAATAGAAAAATCATTGTTTAACTCGTCGCTTTGAGGCTATGTGGTCCAAATACATACGTTATGGCAACACAGCACAGGTCTTAATGAATTGACTATACACTGGGCACGGCACATGTCTTAATGAATTGACTACACACTGGGCACGGCACAGGTCTAAATGAAATTGACTACACACTGGCCACGGCACAGGTCTAATGAATCGACTACACACTGGCAACACAGCACAGGTCTTAATGAAGTGACTGCACATTGACAAGCTCTGATTCAAACACATCTAAGGACGCACCTGCATATTATATTTCGAAAAAGTGGTGTTGGGGAAGAAAATAGATGAAAGAGGATTGTCACGTTCAGACCGGCGTTGCCGTCATGCGCAGTGACAGCCCGTCATAAGAGCAAGAGGTCACAACAGGTCTACAATGATGGATGACCTTGTCAGGCCGTGTCATCCCGACGGGCGTGGTACTGGATCAAACGAACAGTTCCTCATCGATAATCTGCGACATAAACCCCTGGCCCAGTCGCTTACTCCAGTGGTGCTCAATCTCTTCTTTAAGGCACCAAACGCACATTCTGGTGATGATTAATTAGCGTGACTTTAGACTGTACTTTAGTTTTATTTGACGTCATTTGTAAGTAAGATTATACGGGATTTATGAGTGATCCCCACCCCCCACCCCCCCCCCAACCCCACAAAAAAAAAAAACACACACTTTTTTTTTCCTTTAAAAATAAAAATCTATTGTGTATATTTGAATTTTTGAAATGTAACATTTGATCTAAAAATTATTTTAACATACAAAAAAAAAAAAATAAATAAAAAAATCAACAACAACAACAACAACAAAAAATGACGCAAGTAAAAGGAGACATGAGTGAGAATTGTTAAATGAGTGCATACATTTTGGAGCCCTCAGAAAATTGAGAGCTGGTGAACTGCAAGGTAAATACAGATAAAAAATGACCAGTCTGTCCAAGGTTAGAGATCTAATGCTGTATTCTGAGTGCCATTCATCCAAAGTAAAAGATGTATTCTAGTGTCAACCATCCTAAGTAAAATATAGTCATTCATCCCAAGTAAAAGATGTATTCTGGTGTCATTCATCCCACGTCAGAGATGTAATGTTGTATTCTGGTGTCATCCTCTCTTTCTGAGGAGTTAATCATCTATCACATGAGGAAGTTTTTAACACCCGTGACAGGACGGGGGGGGGGGGGGGGGGGGCAGGGGTGATCCACACTACTGTCTGTAAGTGATGGGCTACTCCTCACCTGGTGATGAACTCGTTATTAAGCCCAAGTGAATTCTTTCATTTCAAAAAACTTTGTAGGTATGTATGACTCTGTCGTTGAAATTTTCCGATCGAGAAAGAAAGAAGGGAATTGAGAGAGAACAAAAGAAAGAGACAATTGAGAGAGAAAGAATGAAGGGCATAGAGAGAACAAAAGAAAGAGACAATTGGGAGAGAAAGAAAGAAGGGAATTGAGAGAGAACAAAAGAAAGAGACAATTGGGAGAGAAAGAAAGAAGGGAATTGAGAGAGAACGAATAATCAATAATTTCTGAACATGACGCCATATGGAATTATTATTTTTATAAATTATTATTAACTTTGATTTAACCTGCAATAAAAACGGATGAAACAAGACATAAAGGTTGAGTTGTTGGTTGATGTGTGTGGGAGTGGGGGGTGTGGGTGTGTGTGTGTGTGCTTTAGTTGTGGTGGGGGGGTCGGGAACTTTTAATATTTGTGAAGAGCGTGTTATGAATTGTCCATCTCCTAAAAAGTGATGCAAAAACGAAATAACGAAGCATGCCATTGTGGCTCTCTGCCCAACGTCTCCTGCCAACGTGTCCAATACAGCATTCACCAAGGGACTAAGCAATGCGTTGACTGCCCAACTCTGCAACGTGTCGTTATTTTAAAAAGGGGGTAATAAGGGGAGAGACTGCAATCAGGTTAGTACAAAATAAAATGAGTAAAACAGAGTAGGGTTAAACCTGAAAAAATAAACGCAACAAAACAGCGAACGTGTCGGCAGAAAGCCTTCGTCAGCGAACAAAACAATAGAAAAAACGTTATTTTAACCCCATTTCTACAAGACGTCCCCCCCCCCCGCCCCAACACTTTCCATCGACTGTCTGCTATTGTCATGATTGTCAACAGTTGACCCAACTGGTCCATCTCTCTTGCATTATGGTACCGGGTCCACCGGTGTTTTCCTTCCATTGGACCCATTCCTCCGCCCCGGGCACGTCTCGTGTGTGGTCCACCGTTTGAGGTGACAGGACGGTGATGCTCTCTGGTGGTACAGTGAAGCTATAACGTCGTACAGTGAAGCGAACAGAAATCTCACTGTTACTTCATAGTCATTTCATCTCTTGTTCGTGTCATTGTTACATTGTTAACAGACGCCAATCAAAATATTTTACTTCGTTGTTTTTTTATAAACGGTAATAATATTTAGAGTATTAAAAAAATATTTAAAAAAAATAAATATTTTAGACAAGGGAGTATTTTTTTATAGACTATACAGAAACTCTTAAACTTACTATCGAAAGCTACCGTTTAATTATAATTTAAACATTAAAGATGCCTTGTAACTATCTGTACTGTATTTAAAAAAAAAAAAAAATCATTAAATAATTTGTGGTAACCAAACAATAATTTTGTTTTATAAAATTAAATTGGCTACATTGTTATTTATCAGAAAGTAACATGGGTTGTCACGTGATGGACAACTATACACCTAGAATGGCAGGCTCTTTTGGTCGCACTAATATTTACTTCTACAGGCGAATGTACAAGACAGGAACAGAATGTACAAGACAGGAACAGAATTTACAAGACAGGAACAGAATGTACAAGACAGGAACAGAATGTACAAGACAGGAACAGAATGTAATGGACAAGAACAGAATGTACAAGACAGGAACAGAATGCACAAGACAGGCACAGAATGTACACAAGACAGGCACATCGTGTACAAGACAGGCACGTGACTAGATCAGCAGTACGATGAACGGCTAGAAAGGTATGATGACAAACCCCCATGAACCCGACTGGTCGCCTCGTATAAAGTATAGTGCACCACAAGAGAGCCGCAGACGGCACACGTTTAATATCCAGGTAGTCGTGTAATGTTATTAACCGTTGGGAGTGTATTGAAAGAAAAGAAGAAGAAGACAAAAACTTCAAAAGACTTAAAAAACGAAGAACTTGAGTCGAGTCGAGACAATTTAGACCTAATCCAATATCGAAACATGTTCAAAGAGAAGAAGTACGAAAGGGAGAGAAATCCGTAGTGGAGGCGATAAGAGAAGCCCTTGGATCAACTCTACAGAATACTAGCACAATAACTTTCAGCTTAGATGACGTCATTGTTTTGGTGGTTCCGTGTTTCGTGGTACACGCAATTTTTTTTTTGGGGGGGGGGGGGGGGGGGGGGGGGGTGCCCTTCCACAATAATTTCTGTCTCAAGATAAAAGGTTATTGATTCCATGACGATCACAGCGGTTCTGGAACACTCTTTAGAAATGATTACCAAACGCTTACGGAATTATAGAGAATAATTTAGCTAACTCTCAAAGACATTGTGTAGTTAAGTCTACATAGAGGAACTTTTTCTGTCGTCATACAAGTGCTTTTAGAGACAAGACAGACTGAATCATTCATTTGATGGAAGCTTATCGTAATGAATTCAACTTAATTTGTTTGTTTTTTTAGAAAACTAACTGAAGACTTGAGATTGTTATATGCGCAAGCACAATAATACCCGTTTAAGAATTAGTCTAAAAAAACGGGTAACGAGTCAGTGACATACCCCACCGAAGCAGTGCGAAACTAATGGTGATTGAGACACTGTTAGTACTTCTAACCTGAAAGTTCAACGGGGTGGCGACTCAAACAGAGAGTATTAACACCTTTATGTAAAATAGACCGGTCTCAGAATTAGACAATGTCAAGCCATTTTGACCAATGCCAGGACGTTGACATTAGTAGTGCCATTAGCAGGGCAATCGAGTGTTGATGACATTAAAGCATGGGGGGATGACTGGCAGGTCCATATTATCTTCATATGAAAATGGCCTGGGAAACTATACATTGGGCGATGCCAGAAGAAGTGACGTGTCAGAGGTAGGTTTCATTGCACACACACACACCAACAACTCCACTGTCACACACTGGCAGACAGTGACAGGATAGTTTGGGGCAAGACTGTCATCATATCGAAATTGACGAATTACAGATGAAACTTTGAACTTAGGAACACCGAGTTTATTCAGTAGTAAAACCAACATGTCATAGACTTAGAGTTAAACACACCATAACAAGGAGCACACGCGTTCAACACGATTAACTAACAACCAGTTGATATCAACAACAATTCAACCAACAGGCCATAGTCATATTAACACTAATTTAACCAACAGTTCATAACAACCCTAATTTCAACCAATGGTCAATATCAAAATTATTTCAACTAACATGTCATATTCAACACTAATTTCAACCCACGGTCAATATCAACATTATTTCAACTAACAGTTTATATCAACACTAATTTCAACCCACAGTCAATATCAACATTATTTCAACAAAGAGTTCATATCAACACTAATTTCAACAAATGGTCAAATCAACATTATTTCAACTAACAGTTCATATCAACACTAATTCAACCAATGGTCAAATCAACATTATTTCAACTAACAGTTCATATCAACACTAATTTCAACCAATGGTCAAATCAACATTATTTCAACTAACAGTTCATATCAACACTAATTTCAACCAATGATCAATATCAAAATTATTTCAACTAACAGTTCATATCAACACTAATTTCAACCAATGGTCAAATCAACATTATTTCAACTAACAGTTCATATCAACACTAATTTTAACCAATGGTCAAATCAACATTATTTCAACTAACAGTTCATATCAACACTAATTTCAACCAATGGTCAATATCAACATTATTTCAACTAACAGTTCATATCAACACTAATTTCAACCAATGGTCAAATCAACATTATTTCAACTAACAGTTCATATCAACACTAATTTCAACCAATGATCAAATCAACATTATTTCAACTAACAATTCATATCAACACTAATTTAACCAATGGTCAATATCAAAATTATTTCAACTAAGAGTTCATATCAACACTAATTTCAACCCACTGTCAATATCAACATTATTTCAACTAACATTTCATATCAACACTAATTTCAACCCACGGTCAATATCAAGATTATTTCAACTAACAGTTCATATCAACACTAATTTCAACCAATGGTCAAATCAACATTATTTCAACTAACAGTTCATATCAACACTAATTTCAACCAATGGTCAAATCAACATTATTTCAACTAACAGTTCATATCAACACTAATTTCAACCAATGGTCAAATCAACATTATTCCATTTAACAGTACATATCAACACTAATTTCAACCAATGGTCAATATCAAAATTATTTCAACTAACAGTTCATATCAACACTAATCAACCCACTGTCAATATCAAAATTATTTCAACTAACAGTTCATATCAACACTAATTTCAACCAATGGTCAAATCAACATTATTCCATTTAACAGTACATATCAACACTAATTTCAACCAATGGTCAATATCAAAATTATTTCAACTAACAGTTCATATCAACACTAATTTAAACCAACGGTCAATACCAACATTATTTCAACTAAAAGTTCATATGAACACTAATTTCAACCCACGGTCAATATCAACATTATTTCAACTAACAGTTCATATCAACACTAATTTCAACCAATGGTCATATCAAAATTATTTCAACTAACAGTTCATATCAACACTAATTCAACCAATGGTCGATATCAACATTATTTCAACAAACAGTTCATATCAACACTAATTCAATCTATGGTCAATATCAACATTATTTCAACTAACAGTTCATATCAACACTAATTTGAACCAATGATCAATATCAACATTAATCCAACTAACAGTTCATATCAACACTAATTTCAACCCACGGTCAATATCAACATTATTTCAACGAACAATTCATATCAACACTAATTTCAACCAATGATCAATATCAAAATTATTTCAACTAACAGGTCATATCAACACTAAATTCAATCAACGGTCAATATCAACATTATTTCAACTAACCGTTCATATCAACACTTATCCTCGGATTACTACATGAACCAGCTGAGACGGGTCACATATTCACATTGGCACTATTTGTACACTCTAGTACAGACTGATCACCCTGTTTGTAGTGTTATAATTTTAGATAATGGAGCTGTGGGCAACATACTTCAATAGACCTACATTATCGAAATAAACCTGTAAAGAAAGTACTTCTGTAAGTGTTAAGAAGGCGATACACTCGATTATCAGCAACACAATTAACGTTCACATAATCATAACGGGTTTGTTGCAATACATCATAACGGGTTTTGTTGTAATACATCATGACGAGAATGTTGCAATACCTATATTTATACATCATTACCAGTCTGTTGTAATACATCATTACCAGTCTGTTGTAATACATCATTACGAGTTTGTTGTAATACATCATTACGTGTTTATAATAAATTATAAGTTTTTATTTGACTCCCCCCCCCCCCCTCCCCGCCCTCTGTTACCGTTTTAATAAGTTGGTTGTAACTGAAATGCCCCCCCCCCCCCCCCATGAACCACACCTGTTATCTCTTAAAAGTGTGGGTCGACAGATGGACCGTCCACTAGAAGGCTTGCTAAGATATCAATTACACTCAACTCAGGTGGACTTCAAGTGGTAACTTACCTGTAAACTGTCGCCACTGGTCGTACACAACAACCACTTTACGTGGTGAGTGGACACATCCCCTCCCTGGTGAACGGAGGCAGACACGGGGCTAAGGCCACGGTATCCAGATGGAAACAAATCCCCTTCAAAGGGGGTTAGTAGCTATCACTTGACCATGGGATTACTATCCATTTAACCCATGGTAGACTAGGAAGTAGCATTCCTCAGTGCTGAAACAATAGAATTGCTGGAAACTCGAAAAACGTCCTTAACTTGTAGGCTGATATGAAGAGTTGATCTAACAAATAAACACTGTTGTTTTAAACTGCTGCTCTTACCGATATAACTAAATCACAACTAAACACACGACAGGCCTAAGCGTCGTCTGTTAGGCAACTCCCTAAAACTAAAATCTTTACTTATCTTTAACACCACCCAGCACAGTGTCGCGTAATCAATAATTGATTTCCATCCCCAGGTATGAACAAAAAAATACTGATTCCACGAGCCGTTCGCTGAAACTTAACAACACGAACTGAGCCCCAGGTCGAGGTGGCGACGGTGTGCGTGCGTGCGTGTGTGTGTAGCGATCCTACGCTCAGCTAACGATCGGCGTGGACGGAGCCACCACAACCACCGTTCCCCACACAACAGTTCGACGCTAAAACGCTTCACGCCTCTCAAAGAGTTGAATGGCGACTACACCTTGGCGAACTCGCTTGCCATTCGCTCCCTCTCAACCGAAGCCGGGCCCCGGACCGACTCCCCACACTACACCTGACGTTTTACATTTTTGCGCTGATGCCAGGCCAGGCACGCTCCTATAAGGGGGCGCCCGGGTGAGGGGCGCTGAATTTCGAAGAACTAAAATATGGGCAAATGTAAGATTCCAGTTGGATTGTATTCTTTTGAAAATGGATTTTGAGTAAACTAGGGTCAAGGTCGCATAAGTTTGCTTTTTGTCTGCATTCAACTGCCCCTCTTTCCCCCTCCAGCCTGTTTGTAACAACATTGCTATTCACGCGAGGAGCACACAAAGATGTTTGACATATCATGAGATTGACTCTAAACCTTGTTATTTTTTGTGTTACGTCTCTGTATGCATTAAGTTTGCACGGCTGGTCCTCTTAGTATCCCCGAAACCAAACGTTTGGTTATAAATAGTATTGGTCATGTCGCAGGAGATGTAATCGTGGGGGTCTTTTCAAACAAAAGTTGTTGTTGTTTTTTTTCTGAATGCATTTCTCACATACAACTCCATTATTTCTAACCCGCACCCAAACCCCATGCTGTCACTAAGAATACAGAACACGTTTGTAACATGAAAAAGTACGATTACAGATAACCAGATAATTTAAAAAAAAAAAAAAGATATATATATTTTCTGTTTCGGGTTGATCCTGATGTGTCAAAGTGTCCTCGTTTTATAGCCTTTTTAATTGTTTCTATAGAATAGTAGTTACTATCCTAGTGTCTCATTGGTATTTACTTAGTTTACATGTTTTTAATAATTGTAAAGCGCTTAGAGCTTTATGATAAGCGCTATATAAAAATGCCTAAATAAATAAATAAATAAATATATATTTTTTTAATCTCAAATACAGTTAATCTAAAAAAAAAAGATATATATATATTTTTTTAATCTCAAATACAGTTAATCTAAAACAAAAAGATATATATATATTTTTTTAATCTCAAATACAGTTAATCTAAAACAAAAATTTAAAAAATTACTGCTAGTGATTGATTTGAAAGACTGAAGACATTCTTTATGTTAGCCTATATTGTTTAGCGGGGCCACTATGAAACGGAGAGGCAAGTCATCCACGCAAACAAAGTTAAGTCATGGGAAGCTATGTGTGAGTACTGGAACTACATTTACTAACCAATCAGCTCTTTATTGTTGGCACGTCGTGTGTCATCGTAGCTCATTGGGTGCTTCGTACACCTGTCTCCAGTATTTACTCACTTCGTTAAGAATTCTATTATAACCAGAAGAACTAATCCGATGTCACCGGGTTAATAATGGAAGTCGTTTTCCTATACTGTCTACCTGTTATTGCTTAGTCTCAACTTATAACAACCATATTTTTACGTATGTAACTTAATCGGGTTTTAATGTTTTGTATCCTCGGAAAAAAAAAAAAAAAAAAAACGAAAGAAAAGAAAAGGTATACAACAATATGCTACGCCATTGAAATGTATATTACTTAATATTTTGTAGTAGCTCATTGAGAGCTTCGTACACCTATCTCCAGTATTTACTCACTTCGTTAAGAATTCTATTATAACCAGAAGAACTAATCCGATGTCAACGGGTTAATAATGGAAGTCGTTTTCCTATACTGTCTACCTGTTATTGCTTAGTCTCAACTTATAACAACCATATTTTTACGTATGTAACTTAATCGGGTTTTAATGTTTTGTATCATCGGAAAAAAAAAAAAAAAAAAAAACGAAAGAAAAGAAAAGGTATACAACAATATGCTACGCCATTGAAATGTATATTACTTAATATTTTGTAGTGTAAATAGGCAAGGTCGTACCAAAATTTTGGTTGAAGAAAGTGCGGGATTCAAAAGCATTCTTGCTGATATAGTTACACATAGATACATCATTAAGGGGGCGCGTGAATTGAAGCATTTGAGTAGTTGTACAAGATACAACTGAATTATGGAGTTTTTCTGTTTTGAGGTGCCAACAGACAGACTTTCATTCCAAGAGCAAGAATATATTTCGAGTAGCTGGACAGTCTAGACGAGAGGCAGTGTTGTTTACATGATAGCATCCCCCCCCCCATGGGTCGGGCCCCGCTCTCTCGTGGGGCCATGCGATAGTGATTGGGTCGTGTCTTGTTTACATGACACCCCTGCAGCACAAACACCCCACGAGGGGGAGCCGTATCCTGCATCCATCTCCAGGAAGGAGTGAGGCTTTTTCTATGACCACCGGAAGGAGGAGTCGTCCTTTGTTTATGAGACTAAAAGTGTGTTGGGCTTCGGGGGCGGGGGAGGTGGGGCAGATTGTTAACAAATGTTTGCTACAGCTTTGATATGAAATGTGATCTATACACAGTCATTCAAACTTTATAGATGTGTAGTGGTGGAGAAGTCATAGATGTGTATTGGTGGAAATGTTATAGATGTGTATTGGTAGAACTGATATAGATTTGTATTGGTAGAAACGTTGTAGATGTGTATTGGTGGAAATGTTAAAGATGTGTATTGGTGGAACTGATATAGATTTGTATTGATAGAAACGTTGTAGATGTGTATTGGTGGAAATGTTATAGATGTGTATTGGTAGAACTGATATAGATTTGTATTGGTAGAAACGTTGTAGATGTGTGTTGGTGGAAATGTTAAAGATGAGTATTGGTGGAAATGTTAAAGATGTGTATTGGTGGAAATGTTAAAGATGTGTATTGGTGGAAATGTTAAAGATGTGTATTGGTGGAAATGCTAGAGATGTGTATTGGTGGAAATGTTAAAGATGTGTGTTGGTGGAAATGTTAAAGATGTGTATTGGTGGAAATGTTAAAGATGTATATTGGTGGAAATGTTAAAGATGTGTATTGGTAGAAATGTTAAAGATGTGTGTTGGTGAAAATGTTAAAGATGTGTATTGGTAGAAACGTTGTAGAAGTTTTTTTGTTTCTAATGTTAGCCTTTTGGGGAATGTCCACTTTTTTTTATTTGTAAAACAGACTTCCAGCTTGCCCTTTGACATCTTCCAATTAACCCACTGCCGGAGAGTTCCTCATTCCTGTTTTATTTTTTCTTCACTTCATTCCACTAAGCCGAGTGAGGCGAATTAAAACGGACCATTCATAAATACAAATCTGAATTACATTTATTTATACGATTATTTCATTGTATCGTCAACCAATCCAAGTTTACCAAACCAAATCATGGCAGCGACCGATGACGTCATCAAAAACCTTGGCAGTGACCAATGACGTCATCAAAAACCTTGGCAGTGATCAATGACATCATCAAAAACCTTGGCAGTGACCAATGACGTCATCAAAAACCTTGGCAGTGACCAATGACGTCATCAAACCTTGGCAGTGACCAATGACATCATCAAAAACCTTGGCAGTGACCAATGACATCATCAAAAACCTTGGCAGTGACCAATGACATCATCAAAAACCTTGGCAGTGACCAATGACGTCATCAAACCTTGGCAGTGACCAATGACATCATCAAAAACCTTGGCAGTGACCAATGACGTCATCAAACCTTGGCAGTGACCACTGACATCATCAAAAACCTTGGCAGTGACCAATGACGTCATCAAAAACCTTGGCAGTGAGCCAAGATATACATAAGCGGAACGACATCGCTTTCTCTTTCCACCCAGAAAATAACAATTTAAAAAAAAAAAAATTCGATGCGGTCGTACCCCATAGGAGTGGAAACGGGCGGAATATGTTAGTAAATCTATAGTTTGAATCCAACGATCTGTCACAGGTTTCTACATATACAAATTGTGAACATGGATTATTGCATTCCCTGTATCAGGCCCTTTCAAACATTCCACGGAAAAAATGTTGTGTCTTACGATGACAACACAGAAGACAACTTATCAAGGAAAGCAGCATCTATTAAATGAATACCGAAAACAACTACGTGCACTAACATCAATGGAGTTTGACTAGTCCCTCCCATCCCAGATTATATTCAGGCAATATGCACCTCATCTACCACCAATGCACCTCATGTACCATCAATGCACCTCATGTACCATCAATGCACCTCATGTACCATCAATGCACCTCATGTACCACCAATGCACCTCATGTACCACCAATGCACCTCATGTACCACCAATGCACCTCATGTACCACCAATGCACCTCATGTACCATCAATGCACCTCATGTACCACCAATGCACCTCGTGTACCATCAATGCACCTCATGTACCATCAATGCACCTCATGTACCATCAATGCACCTCATGTACCATCAATGCACCTCATGTACCACCAATGCACCTCATGTACCACCAATGCACCTCATGTACCACCAATTCACGTTTGACTAGAGCAGAAACCCGTTCCTAGGGGAAGTGTTGGTGTATGTATGGAAAAAAAAGGGGAGGGGGGAGGTGCCCTGGAGACTGTATGGAGGTTCGAGGTGAAAGAAAGGTGACTACCAAATGACTTTCGTGTGGAGTTGAGAAACTAACACCACCACCAGGGTGACCAAGCGAATTTTAATTATACTAGTAGCCCCCCCCCCCCACCCCACTCGCCCCTTCCTCCCTCCTCCTGCGGTACACACAGCAATTTTAATAAGAAGTCTTCAACTTTCGCGACTCCCTGCTTTAGCCATTTTTTTATGGGGGGGGGGGGGCAAGTCTTAAGGCCAGCCTCAGCCCGTTCCCGCGACGAGGACACAAAAGACCATTCTTTGCATTATGGGAGAATGAGAGAGCCGAACAGTCCATCTTTTATCCGCGTCCACTCGATGCGGTGCGGGCCCGCGCTTGGTCCAGTCAGCAGACGAGAAAATAATGAGATGACTACAGTACACCGCGACCAGCCATCCGTGCAGTCCTCAAACATCACGTCTTGCTTTGGTCAGGAAACAGTGGCAGTTAAATGGCTAAAAATCTGGTCAATTATTTTCCGTTCTTCATTCCCCTCCTTCTTTTGAAAGGATAATCTAGACATTTTCTTCGAGACTTTTTCATATCACTAGATTTTCGTAATCCAGATTTTTAATTACCAAAGTTCATACAATTTATAGCTCAACATAACTACAAATTATTAAACACTATCTGCAAGTCTAACCCAGTATAGATACTAGGGTGAAAGTCAATCTTTCTTTTTTTAATATTGGATTTTATTGTAAAAAAAGCAATTTTAAAAGGTGGTCAGATGTTTTGTTATTCTAAAGTTAAAGGATAATAATAGATATATGGCATGGACCATCTGACCTTGTGTTCTACTACAGATAAAGAAGTCAACGTCCAATCAAATCAAAGCTCGATTAATTGAATTTTAGATACTCGGGGTAACCCCATGTCTTCAAACAAACGTATAGTGATAGAAAGAGTTGATTTGGTTCTGAAATTGATTTAAGGTCATTAATTAACTACCCGCGAGCTTACGGTGACCACCGTCCCGCACTCTGACGGTCATCTCATCATGGCCGGAAAACCAATATGGCGTCGTGCAGAGGGAGACACACACACACAAGACCAATTTAGATTAGAGCTATCAAAGTGGACACTGCGATTGTGCAGCAATGTCCAGGCGACCCTGGACAGACGGTCCCCTGTCAATCAGAGTTGGCCTGCATTGACCTCATTCTTTGAGACCTGTGAAATCAGCAGGGTTTTTGGAGTTGGGGAATGAACCAAAGACCTCCGAGTACGATACTGCTACTTCGAATACGACTCTAATACATTGGTTTTCATTCAATTAAAACATTAAACAACAAATATCCAACGAATAAAATACGTTATATGAAACACACTTTGAGCGTACATTTCCCTTGAATTTAACATAACTTAATCCTTATACGGTTTGACTCCGGAAGATTCGATTCCATGTCCCAAGTGCTATCAATAAGCTGAAAAGATAAAAATGAAAAAAAAAAAAAAAAAAAAAAA
>CAXITT010000600.1:163092-209579 GCA_964033795.1 Lymnaea stagnalis | reverse complement strand
AAAAAAAAATAGAACAAAAGGGGGGAGGTTTGGTCGCCCCCCCCCCCAAACCCCACCAAAAAATATTTTTTTTTAAAAATGTCAGAAGTGGGATTTGAACCCACGCCCACATTTGTGGACCAGAACACCCGACCCCATGTGACATGGGAAGGCTGTAACCTTGAGTCTGGCGCCTTAGACCGCTCGGCCATCCTGACATGTACATACCTTCAACAACAGTTAAATAATAATCTCAAACCGCTTATCTCTGAACATGTGGTTATCTTCTACCCGCCTGGTATCTTAGTATCTAGCAAATGTTGCGCTTAGACAAAAGTACGAGTGCTTGTCATGTGCTTCAATAGATCCATACATTGATTTGGTTAGTTTTCACGCTTCAATCGTTAGTGTTACTTTTCTACACTATAATACTTTCTATGATTGCGTAACTTTTGCTTTATTACATGTTATATAGCCATAAATAATTGCCCTTAGTTTAGTTACGTTATCATTCGTTGTTTACTAATTATTGAATAGATCTGACGTGTGCTCTCCAATACTATATAATATTCATCGCAGGTTCAGCCTCACTTTTACCTTACTGCGCTGAAATCACTCCATTTTACTAAAAACCACCAATTTTTTTCCACCCACACAGCGTACTATATGGACGGCCCCTACGCCTACTATGTGTATTATTCCTCTTTGCCTTGTACCGAGATAAAGTTGCCAATGAGATAAAACAACAGAAGAGACGTCATGGCTTTTTTTTTTAAAATGTGATCATTAAATATAATAATGCGAATGAAATATACTCACGAAGAAAACTCTTTTGCCCTCAAGACATTGTGCGGATCTGATTCGGCTCAATGGAGACTCGTGTTATGAAGAGGCGAAAGGATATAAGTTCTGGGTAAAACACAATATTTGTATCATTTAAAATTAAGATGACGCACGTAATGATATCCTGATTAGATACTTCAGCATTCAAACGATGACATGGCACAGGAGATGTTGAACAATGTTATTTGTTTCACAACTGGGTCAGTTGAAACGGAAATACAAGATTCTATTTTAATAAACCTGGTCCTTTGATCAAACCCTAACTCTAACCCTAACCCGGTCCTTTGGTCAAACCCTAACCCTAACCCGGTCCTTTGTTTAAACCCTAACCCTAACCCTAACCCGGTCCTTTGGTCAAACCCTATAACCAAAAATAATGAAAGTGTAATAAAATCTTTATCATTAAAAGAACTTTAAAATGTATTTTAAAAAAAAAAAAAAAAAAAAAAAAGATGGGTTGACTGTGACCCCAAACCAATGTCCGCCATGTAAATATCTGACCAGCCTAAAAAATGCTGTAAGAATGGTCATCTTAAACTCATTACCGGACAAAAAAGCCTAGCAGTCTGGGAGACCTGGCATGTTTATGGCTTGGCGACTAACACACGACCATTGTAATCAATCAGGACCGTAACGGTGTAAATGTGAGGAGCAGGCGCGTCGGCCGGTGGGAGGAAGAGGGGGGGGGGCTCTGACAAGATGTCCATTAAATAACGCCACACTGTTTCCTTGACCGACAATAAAACATGGGGGTCAAGTGACATAGGTGGATCCGCATAAAAAGAAAGGACTGGGGGAAGGGAAAGGGGTGGGGGGTCACCGAGAGTTGTCGGTGCAGTTGATATAAGTAGCGTTATATTTTATTTCTTCTTTTTTAAAACATTCATATTCTGTATATGGCATCAAAATAAAATAATTTTTTTTTAAAGTTTGCTCAATAGAGGATGGGTGTCATCTGGTAGGCAACACTGACCAATCCAAAACTCGCCCCAAGAAGAGTCTCGCTTAACGAATAACGTGATGGCCCTTGACTCGTTTATTGTATCCCAGCATAACACTGCCCCACCCCTTCCCCCTTTACAACCCACAGTAATCGCCATTGAACCAGGTCCGGCGGGGGGGGGGGGCTCAACTGGATGTCCAGACACGGACATCAAAAGATCTTAAGGGCTAACTGCCCAGTGGGGATAAAGAAATAATGAAATCCCAGGCTTGGACCCGCGTGACGGTCGTGGTAGTGGAAACCCATCGTGCTAATCCGCTGCCATGTGGAGGCGGCGAGATAAAAGTATCTGGACAGGAGGAGACCCCGGCGTTTGACAATGACGGAATTCTGGGGCTACGTCATCCTACTGGGAGGTCACACTGAAATAGTGAGAATCTACTTTTATATCTGATCAGGACAATAATAAGCACCAACATTGGATTGTTCAACACAAGCGTGAGTGTGGTTTCAACAAATTGTGGACTTTTATTGATGTTATAAATTATTGTAAATTGTTGTACATCTATGCCAGGCATGCGTTAGAGTTAGAGTCCGTTAGACGGTGAGATCATCAGCTTGCCCTCCTTGCAATCACCTTGACCTACATACAACCAACTTGATCTCAAAATAACCAAACTCAAAATTTGCATATAGCAACGAATTTGAACATCTAGACCACCATCTTGACACACAGAGAACCCCCTGACCTTGAACTTAAGACCCAAATTTGTATCTCCAACAAAAGACTTAAGCTTTAAGACTCTGGCATTTTACTAGAACGTTTCTTTATCACAAATATTAACATATGAAATATTCTCTGAAAATGTATTCATTTAAGATTTCAGGATATATTTTCATTTATTAAAATTTCTTTAATTTGTGGGGCTTTTTAAATCTGAATTCGATCTGGCTCAGTTTATAAGTGTCAGAAATTATTTATTTTGTATTGCACTCTAAATCCATGAGACACAAATGAGGATTTGACACAAGATTTTGAACCCGATGTTACACCGCGTAGAAGGATCTCCAAGATTGGGGGGGGGGGGGGGCATGGCGCAAAGAGTGGCTAGTGACATGACTTCACGGACATGCCACTAAGTCGAGTGGCCAGACAATAAGTGTTTCAGACCCTGAAAGGGACAGGTAAATATTTATCATTGGTCACCGTGTTGTCTCCATGTCACTTATTTTTTTTTATAAGCTTTATTCCCCCCCCCCCCGCTATCAGTGACACGTTCGTCACCACCCCCACCCCACCCCCCTCATTTTATCAAGCTTTCAAAGTCGTGTTNTTTTTTTTTATAAGCTTTTTTCCCCCCCCCCCCGCTATCAGTGACACGTTCGTCACCACCCCCACCCCACCCCCCTCATTTTATCAAGCTTTCAAAGTCGTGTTTCGAGAGAGGTCATTAATACAAGAGAAGACCGAAGACCATGAGTCATCTCCCTCTACAACACTCTAAGCATTCCGTTCATGCCCACACCGCGAATTCCAAAAACATCTTCAGAAACTATTTTGTCAGGAATGGTTCTTAAACCATGGCAACTGTGGAGATAGATACCTCCCTTCGAGATGTCCAAATATCAACATCTCAACATGCTTGTGCCTTAACGACATCAGCTGTAGCTGCAACAGCCAGTCAATACATTACAGTAAATTAAGTTAACAAACCCTTTACAAGAATATGCAAAGCTTTACTAAACGTGTCTCTGTAAAATTTCAACGTTTCAAGAAGAAATTTCCAAGGTCATTGCTCAATGAAATAAACAAATAATTTTAAAACGTTATATTTTAATATAAATAAGCACGTCTTTCTGGCCAGCAAGGAAATAAAGATTATTAAAAATTGGTTCCTCCTGAACTCTGGCAAACTAACTATTCTTTTTTTTTTTTTTTTTTTTTGTGGGCGGGGGGGGGGGTTTTTTTTTTTTTTTTTTTTTTTTTGGGGGGGGGGGGGGGGGGGGGGGGCATGTTAAACCTAGTCGATTCAATTTATTGACTAGTCAGTGGCTTTAGGTTGAAAGATTTTTAGTTTTTTTTTAAAGTTTAGCATTAAAAAATACACATGCGAAAGAAATACACGAACTGATGCTGAGCAAGAGATAATTGACGCCTGAATGACATCATGGTACAACGATGATAGGACTGAATGGCATGATGGTACAACGCTGATAGGACTGAAAGACATGGTGGTACAACGATGATAGGACCGATGGACATGGTGATACAACGCTGATAGGACTGAAGGACATGATGGTACAACGATGATTGGACTGAAGGACTTGATGGTACAACGCTGATAGGACTGAATGACATGGTGGTACAACGATGATAGGACTACACTTTACCAGATACCAAACATGATACTTAGATGCACACAATGTGAAAAGGTGCTAAGATGTCCACAATAAGAACAGGTGCTAAAATGTCAACAATAAGAAACAGGTGCTAAGATGTCCACGATAAGAGCAGGTGCTAAGATATCCACAATTAGAATAGGTGCTAAGATGTCGACAATATGAACAGGTGCTAAACCTTTAGCATGGTAATCAGGTTTGAAAAGTCAGGCTTTTTATCAGTCAAATTTTAAAAAAAAATGTCATGCCTTTGATATTATTTTTTTAGGCCCTAATGACGAAGTCAATTAAAATGACTTCTCCGCTCTTCAGTAACATTGTGACAGTCATAAAACAAATAATTCACTTTGATATAGAAGAGATTTGAGAACCGTTGCTGTCAGCGCAGGAGGTCTCCTTCATTTATTTGAAAGTTCCCCAAGTTGCAATACCTGCCTCTGTCCACACACGATCTTCAATTCACTTTCAACTTATCTAACATTCCCGTTTGAACAAGGCACTCGTAACAACATGACTTTTCCTTTGTAGACCAAGACACATTCTTTGTAGACCAAGACATATTTTTTTTTTTTTTTGGACATACCTATCGAGTTTGTCTTTCATTAGCCTGAGATACAATTTTTAGGCGGATCTGGTGAACTCAAAATTCCAATTATAAGTCGACTCCGTTAAATGAATTCATACAGACGGTTATTTATCGATTGAAATAAATAATTTTACGGCGGAGAAATAGACTAAGAAACGCTAGAATGGTGTAGCAGATCAATTGGATGCATCTTTTTAAAAAAATATTGATATATTTATTTTTAAGCGATTTTCACCTCTGAGATCAAATCTTGACCTAATTATTCCGACCGTATCTATCCGTATAAAAATAACCTATCATAGATCTGGACACAACTGCTCTGACCACAAAAGAGCCAGACTCCGCATCCGTGACCACAAGCCCAGCGCCCTGGTGAGGCCGCATGTGTAAGAAATGCGCTGGGCGAGCCAATGAATTGGAACATGAAAGAAATAGCAATGACATTCTTGCCCGTGCTTTTTTTTTTGGTTTGGGGGGAGGGGGACACTCAATATTGACATCCACTGCAGTACGTTACCAATTAAGATTATTGGNGCAGGAAAAAGTGTGTGGTTGGGGGGGGGGAGGATATTGACATAGGTCATCAAAAGCAGTCGTTGGGAGAGAATCAAATGTCAACCAATTGAGTTTCAGAGGTTGATTCAAAGGGGGGAATAACTTTGTAGAGAATGCAAATTGCGTATTTTGCGCTTGTATAAGGAAAGGGCAGTAAGCAGTGGTGTAACTTCCAGTTCGGCGAGGGGGATCTTATAGAGGAAGCCGGTCTCTGCATGACATGAGCCCTAAATCATCATCAGAGAACCACTGCACCAAACGGAAAGATCTAAAATGGTCTAGTTAACAACCAAAGACTTATAAGTCTTAGCGTTAAAAGAAGCGCTTAAATGGAGTTTTAGTCTATTTTAAATCATTCAAGACATAATTCTGAGAAAAAAAGTAGTTTAAAACACCATGTTGACGACACCATTATATTTATTTACGTTTAGTCTTGATTCTTGGTTTTATGAAATAGTGATAGTTAAAAAAAGAAATATACATAAGTCGGTGCAGAGTTCCTGAAATTAAATATTGACATTATTATTATTATTATTATTACTATAAGTGGTGGTTTTCAGAGGCGTAGCGAGGGTGTTTGGCGCCCGGGGACAAGATCCATTTTAACGCGCCCACTTTTTCTTTTTTTAAACTCTAAAACCCATTGGTTTCATGAATAAAATAATATCAAAGCACATTTTGGCGCCCCTAACTAGCTGGCGACCGGAGACATCTGTCCCCCCCCCTGCCACCCCCTCGCTACGCTTTTGGTGGTTTTATATAGCGCGGTACCACAGTCTAGGCCTGGGCTCACCACGCTGTACATACAGCTTAACAAACATAATCATGAACTTAAAAATTAACATACATTAATTAAATAAATCAAAACAAATGTATATTCACTCCACACTCCAAATATTTACATGTCAAGCCATGGACGGCTACCCAACAGCATCGTTTATCGGTCAGAGGGGGAATCAGTCATGATAGTAGAGTTTAGAGAGATGTGTTTTGAGTGCAGTTTTAAAGGCTGTGATGGTCGGTATATTGCGGATGTGTAGTGGAAGAGAATTCCATTGTTTGGAGGAACAGAAAGAGAACGATCGTTCACCGTATGTTTTTGTGCGAGTCTTGAGGACAGGAAGAATACGCGCGTCTGCGAAGGAGCGAAGCTGTCGAAGGAGTGAATGGACGGAGAAAATCTTAAAATGTAGGCTGGCAAATTAAAAAAATAATAATTTTAAAAAAATTAATAGTGGAGAAAGGGGGGGGGGGTCGGAAAAAATAGTATAACTCTTCGTTGAATAAAGATAAGCACATATTTAACAAGGGGCTACTTTATATATATATATTATAGGCCACCCATCTTCTTTACACAACGCTACAGGTTCAGAAGAATAAAAACCAGCGCGGTGTTGAAAGTAAACAGAAGAGGCTGATTCACACTTGCCATTTCTTAGAATCTCTTTAAACACGATCAAAAGAATAATCCTTTGAAGAACTCCTGCAAGTTGTATGTTTTAACGTATTGCTCCGACACAAATTGTACGAGTGTTGAGTGATTTTTTAACACCTCATTTCGAGTACCACTCTGAAAAAAAAAAACACGAAAAAAAACGGACAAACTTTTATACTCTTTTACACTTTTATTTAGTATCTTAGATTACAAAGAATGTAGTTCATGTTCTAATGTGTCCAGGGTTGGTAAAGTCAATTTTTCCTCGTGGATTAATAGTTTTTAACATACTAACAATAATCTGGTAAATTAAAAAAAAATATTCCTTTAAATCTGTCAGGACATATTTGATTCCTTAGGCTTATGGGTGGTTTACGCGTGATCCTCACACTCTTAATTTAAGAACATCATTTTTAAATAGTGTTAGATGGAGAAGATTTGAAAGTTATTCTCAATAACTATAAAATAAATGGTTCTCTTTGTTCATGTATCTAAAAAAAAAAAAAGGTGATCATAATAATAATAATTACCCCGGGTAGTTCTGTTGTATCGAACACTAAAATAATCAGTTATTCTGGGGAGGAGGGGGAGGGGGGGTCTCGTGCGTTTCTATATATAACATGTGCCCCCCTTCCATACCCCCCCCCCCCACAAGTCACAGAACACGTGTTTGTATCTGTCTTATCGACGTCTCTTGACGCAAGGTGTGTGACAGCGACTGTCCGCCCACAGTCGTTCATACCCCCCCCCCCACAAGTCACAGAACACGTGTTTGTATCTGTCTTATCGACGTCTCTTGACGCAAGGTGTGTGACAGCGACTGTCCGCCCACAGTCGTGTGTGCTGTGGTCGAATGTCAACATGTCGGGTCGGCTGTCACACGTGACACTGCCATGCACGCTTCCTGTCTTCGGTGCCGAAGATGGCGGACGTGTGTCATGTTTGTAGTTTTATTCTCTCTCTCTATCTGAGGCCGCGTTATTGCCCGGAGGCATTTTCTGACCATGACCTTGGTAGGCGTGTGTCCAGTCTTGGACCATTAATAAATGAAATATTAGTTTTGCCAGGTGTTTTGTTAATATAAAGGTGCATGCAGGTAAAAAAATAAATGTGGTGTTTATATATTCATCTAATAAAACATAAAAGAAATATTATAAAACAATTTAAGTATATAAGTAAATAAATGTTCTGCTAAAACATAAATTCGCCCTCCGACCTGTCTGATCACTACTCATACCGCTTCGCGCACGTTGGTGGTAGATACAAAATGTTGGAATGTAAAGTACTAGATACGACACAAACAAATGAAATGAGAAAATCATTGATTAAAAGTGGTATACTTTAAGAGGCTAGAACATTTGATAAAGACAATGTTAGTGGCTCTAATGCACTGGGGAAAAAAGCCAAAATTGTAATATAAAGGAATAAAGAAAAAAAAAAGTTACAGTGTGAATAGTGTTTGTAAGCGATATAAAAATTTGATCTTTTGACCTCTTTTAATTAAGTTAAAATGAGACCTTCAAAACTGCACAAGGATGTGGGATCATTCGTCGACGATTATAAGCTGGTCTCCCGACAGGTAATCGTCTGTCTCCACGCCGCTGGATAACCCAAGGGAACAACATGTGAAGGATACGGCTTGGCACCGCAGGAGTTGTAGGCATGTCCAATGTTATCCGACTACCGGACTCCATCTCCGGGTTTTGAAATCAAATCCAAGGTTAAGGCGTCCCATCCATGGTGACGCGTCTTGACTGTTGGGGATTGAACTCCAGACCATCATTTCGAGAGTTGCTTAGTTTAGACCACTCGGCCACCCAGAATCGGGTAATTGATGGGTAGGTCTACTGAAACTTCCTAACCACTTTACAAAAAAATTAAAATGATCTTTTCCGAATGTATGGGAAAAGAAACAAAAGCAACTAACAAAACCAAGTGTATACCTTTAGAGAAAAGAATCGTGGTTGCCGAAGATCTTTCCATTGTTTGGAGAGATACAGTAACGGTAAGTTACAGTATAGGTGAATTGCAGCCCTGGGCAATGATAGTACTAACTCTTCGCTGATCCGACCGTGTTATACTAACAAACCCATAATCGTGAAAAGAACTGTTGGGCTGCTGATCGCCTACCCGACACATGGGCATGAGCGAGATGCATTAAATTAACATAAGGAAACTGCTCAATGGAACATTGGTGAACATTGGCCGTAATTGTTTACACCAAAACACACGGAGCATTACCGACGGTAAGCGGTAACATCGCAGGAATCTAATACCGAACGGATATAAATAAGAAGAACTCTATTATGGCGCCTATTAGAATTCCAGTCTACGCCATGCGAATAGAGGACGTCGAGGCCTTTTCAAAGAAATCATTATGGCATTATGACATTTTTACGACACATTAAAGAAATATAGGAAAAAAAATGGAGGGAAGTGGCGAGGGGGGGGGGTGGGGGTGGGGGGCGGAGGGGGTATTGAATGGGAATCGTGACGATGTAGCAGAATCGTATTCGTTGATTCGTGGAAGAACGTTTTCGCGAGTACTATCAATATCTTCGAATCTTACTCGAGAAATAGCAATACACAACTTAGCATTAAGTTAAATGTTTCTTAGATTAGTTGGTTTTTTTTTACTTTTTTTTTACGTCTTAAAAACAATTCAATAACTGTTGTATGGTTGAACTGATGAGTCGGAGTCGGCAACAACGGCTACCCAAGAGATGGAATCGTACCGTTGAATTTCGAGCGATCATAGACACATCCCGGTTGTCTGGTCTGGTCGGTTAGCGCGGCTGGTGGCTCCGCGTACAATAGGATTGTGTTTCAAAACTTCATTCCCCAGGACGAGATGCGTTACGATAAACCGTAACGTGATAGGGCCTTTTAATAAACTTGGGGCTTCCTACCCGATATGCCGCCCGGGTCGAGGTAAGTTGTCATGCTTCTTACCAAACGCGTATCCCAGGTCAGAATATTGTTTTAACTCAGGGGCTATGATCTTAACTTCAACGCAGATAAGTGTGTAAGTTTTAATCTTAATGTATACAGGATTATTGCGTTATTCGGCAAGTTTATAGGACTAACAAAATATTTTAAAAAATAAATTTTAAAAAATATTTAAAAACACACATACACACAGTTACACTGGTAGCGCTACATGTTTCTAACAAATAAAAATTCCAAGCTACCAAAAAACCAGGGAGAGTTGTGTCCCTTCCTTCAAGCACAACCTTCTGTTGGCGGCAACATCCCAGCCCAGTGGTCGGCAAACTCATTACTCATGAGAGCCAAAAATCAGCAGCAGGACGATTTAACAAAATTTTGAGAGGCAAATGTCGTTTCAAGAACCTGTCAAGAACCACGTTTTTCGGAGCCAAAACCGATTTGTGGGTGAATGGCCGAGCCGCACTCAGGTCACCAAAGAGCCGTATGCGGCTCGCGAGCCACGATTTTTCCGACCACTGTCCTAGCCATTGGGCGCTACTCTTTCGATCATGCTCGTGGCATAATTAAGAGATATACAATAAATGTGTGATAAGGCGAGAGACTGCAAATCGGGAAATAAGCAAAAAAAAAAAAAGGAAATGAGTAAAATGAAATATTGTCACAACTGAAAAAAAGAACGCAACAAAAAGAACGAACGCGACGGCAGGAAGCCTCCGTCAGCGAAGTAAAAAAACAGTAATAACAAAAATTTAAAAAAAAAAAAAAATCGATCATGCTCGTGGCATAATTAAGAGAAATACAATAAATGTGTGAAAAGGCGAGAGACTGCAAATCGGGAAATAAGCAAAAAAAAAAAAAGGAAATGAGTAACATGAAATATTGTCACAACTGAAAAAAGGAACGCAACAAAAAGAACGAACGCGTCGGCAGGAAGCCTCCGTCAGCGAAGTAAAACAACAGTAATAACAAAAATTTAAAAAAAAAGAAAAAGCACTTAGCTGAGAAGTAGTTTCCGAGAGAGCAGCCAAAGAATTGCGCACAATTTTACTCATTTTCTAAAACTGTGTTGAGAAACGTCAGTTAATTTAAGAATATTAGAAATACCTTTTAATATTGAGTTCGTTTTTTTTTTAAAAAAAAGTTCTCCAAGGCCTAAATTCATTCTTTCAGATCAATCGTGCTCGAAACCATGACGTCACCGAACCTCCAGATCTTCACTGCGTGAAATGTCATCGAAATAAATATATAAGAATACGACAGCCTATGATTGAAATAGTGGGACCAGTGATGGCAAAAAATGTGCATAAGAATGAGCTATACGTTCATTAACTATTGTTATTATTATTATTACAATTATCATGATGATGATACTTCTTTTAAAATGTATAATTATTAACTTCTAACATCAATAAATGACAAAAAAATCAAGAAATAAGACAAGATCAAGTTTACAAGCCAAGCGCGAAATGAGATTTACAAAATTAGCAAACGTAGAATGAATGGGAACATATGGGAAAATGAAAGATTTAAAAAAAATAGAATTAATCAAGGGCCCCCCCCCCCCACACACACATTTTTTTTCTTCTCATTTGGACGTCGCATCGCTATCGTTTCTGAAGCTACTGGTATCGATCTTATGAAACTACTGGTATCGATCTTTGGCAAACAGAATTAAAGTTCATGTACTGTGACTGGTGAACGTACCGTAAGGCTACAATGTGCTGCTTTAACTGTGTCCCGTCGATTGTATTGATCGTTTAAATTTGAACCAATCAGCAATCACACTCTGCCGCTGGCCGGTGGCCGTTAATGTCTTGGGTTCATTCAGGCGGAAAATTGACCTAATTAAATTTAATGATGAGCCGTGCATAATCAGACGAGATATTTGTCCAATGTACGATGAATCAGGGGGAGAAAGGACCTGTCTCACGAAGGGAGTGGAGAAGTAAGGCCCTGGTGATGATAAAAGGGAGAAGCAAGATTCTGTTAAATAATAGGAAGGAGAAGTAAGGTCATGTTAATGATGAAAGGGACAAGAAAGGTCATGTTAAATAATAGAAAGGAGAAGTAAAGTCCTGTTAAATAAGAGAAGGGGGGCGTAAGATTGTGTTAAATAATAGGAGGGAGAAAGAAGTAAGGTCCCGTTAAATAATAGAAGGGAACAGTAAGGTCATGTTCCATGGTAGAAGGGAGAGCTAAGGTACTGTGACATGACGGAAGTGAGAAATAGGATCCTTTTCACATGACCTAACATGAAAGTTAGGTCTTTTCAAATTGTAAAAGGGGCAGGTTGGGTCTTGCTGCATAAAAGATGGGAGAAGTGGGTTCTTGTCACATTATAACTTGGAGGAGTAAGATGGGAGAAGTGGGTTTTTATCACATTGTAACTGGGGGATGTAAGATGGGAGAAGTGGGTTCTTGTCACATTATAACTGGGAGAAGTAAGATGGGAGAAGTGGGTTTTTATCACGTTATAACTGGGGGATGTAAGATGGGAGATGTGGGTTCTTGTCACATTATAACTGGGAGAAGTAAGATGGGAGAAGTGGGTTTTTATCACGTTATAACTGGGGGATGTAAGATGGGAGATGTGGGTTCTTGTCACATTATAACTGGGAGAAGTAAGATGGGAGAAGTGGATTCTTATGTTATAACTGCGGGATGTAAGATGGGAGATGTGGGTTCTTGTCACATTATAACTGGGAGAAGTAAGATGGGAGAAGTGGGTTCTTTTCATGTTATAACTGGGGTATGTAAGATGGGAGAAGTGGGTTTTTATCACGTTATAACTGGGGGGGGGGAAGTAAAAGACCCGTCCCACAAGGAACTGGTGGAGTTTGCTTGTGTATAACATGACACAAAGAGACGAATGCAAGCATTGGTGAAACCATACATTTAATCCAAACAAAGGAGAAGTTAAAGCCAGTACGACCGTGGCAAGATGGCTGTCAGCAGTGCACACAAGCAAATAAGATGTCTGTCATCAATGCACACAAGCAAATCACATTTTACATAGATAAGTGTTTGTATAAGACATTAAAAGAGAGAGCCATTAGCAAATTATCTATTTCCTTTCATCTGTTTTCGTAAGACGTAAAATGAAGTGTACGGTAGACAGTCTACTACGAAAGATTTCATCCGATTCAAATAGTGATTTGAGGGCAACTTCAGGATTAACAATTACACATGTTATTGGAAAGCTCCATGATTACCAATTACATCTGTTGTTGGGAAACTCCTTGATTACCAATTACATCCGTTGTTGGGAAACTCCTTGATTATTAATTACATCTGTTGTTGGGAAGCTCCTTGATTACCAATTACAAATGTTGTTGGGAACTCTTTGATCACCAATTACATCCGTTGTTGGGAAACTCCTTGATTACCAATTACATATGTTGTTGGGAAACTCCTTGATTACCAATTACATATGTTGTTGGGCAACTCCATGATTACCAATTACACCTGTTACGGGCCGCGCGCTCTCTCTCTCTCTGGTCTGATTAAAAGAGAAAAACATTTCCTCTCCGCCCACCACTCCAACGCTCTCTGTGTGACGTCATCGTCACTTTTCACTTTTCCTAGGATTCCTACCACCAACTGTCAAACCAGTATATGTCATTATAAATCCAGCTTCCTTCTTATTAAAACCTTAGTTCAATTTGTTGAAACATCGTTGTGTCCACAATCTTTGCCCGCGTGTGGAATCACGTATCCCGACAATGCAACCCCCCCCCAACCCCCCCCCTCCCCCCAAAAAAAAAGAAAAAGTCTGGCTATGACCGCATATGTTGCTCCATTTCAACCCGCACATACGGGTACCTGACGTTTGCCTAGCCAAATTGATATTTGTATAGAAGCGACACGTGATCCGGTGTGTTATTTCAGTGGGTGCCTTGTGGCCGTGAAGTGCCGAGATTTGAGATAAAGCGCTGAGAACGGCTATACAATTATGACAAACAAGAAAAACGGGGCGAACTGTGACTGTGGACAGTTTCGAGAGCAGATTTCAAGTCAGAAATATAGCCTAGGGGTTTTTGTTTGTTTTTGTTTTGCTTTTAAAAAAAAAAAAAACAAGTGGCAATTCGGACCCGGCTACCAGAAGTGAGAAGCTGGGATTAAAAGATATTTAAAATAGTATATTTTGATTTGTAAGATAAAATTTGGTATCGAATGAAAGATAATTGAATGGAATATATGTCTGTAAACTTAATTCTTCACTTTAACTAAAATAAACTACCACAAATGACATCCGAATAGTATTTAGTCCAAATGGACCCGGACACGCAGCGCCGCTATTCGGACCCGGGTCCCTCCTGTACCTCCATCTGTGTCTTCAGTGCCTTCAAGTATAACTTCGTTAACACCAAGTATTACTTCGCTACCTCCAATTGCGTATTCAGTACCTCCAATTGTGTCTTCAGTGCCTTCAAGTATAACTTCGTTAACACCAAGTATTACTTCGCTACCTCCAATTGCGTATTCAGTACCTCCAGTTGTGTCTTCAGTGCCTTGAAGTATAACTTCGTTAACACCAAGTATTACTTCGCTACCTCCAATCGCGTATTCAGTACCTCCAACTTTGTGTTCAGTACTTCCAAGTATATCTTCGGTACCTCCAACTGCGTCTTCGCTACCATCGATTGTGTATGCAGTACCTCCAAACGTGTACTCGGTACATTACTTGATTATATACTTGGATTAGTCATGCACCTTTACCGAATAACGCAGCTTATCTTTAAAATTGATAGTTTTCATTTAGAAACACAATATTTTGCTGTTTACGTCGGGCAACCTCTAACCTTGATCAAGACATACTTTCAAAGTTCTTTTGACGATATTCTCTGAAGCTAGATTTTTTTTTTTTTTTAAAGCCAGAACAAGTTCATTAATATCACACCAGTTTCTCTTTTTCTTACAGGTAATACTTCATGAGCCCACCTTCCGGGTGTGTCCGAGTTGTCCGACCAATCACACCCGACCTAGAAGGAATACCTTGATTTCATTCATCACGCCCGAATAGACTAATCAGCAATTACAGCGTTAAAATTTAATCGAATTAACATCGCTGAGACAGGGCGACTAATTAAAACATCGCCGTAAGGTAAGACACCCCACCCCCCAAATGGCTTGGACCCCCCCCCCCGTCCATACATTTGAATGATCCTCGATGCTAGATGCACATAAAAAATGCAAAGGACTTCTTGTGTTGTTTTTGTAGGCGCTCTGAAATCGCCCTGGGCTAGACTTAGATTTGCGTGACATTAAGGTATAAGATGTGCCAGATGGGGTAGAGGGCTGTGTTGTTTTTGTAGGCGCTCTGAAATCTCCCTGGGCTAGACTTAGATTTGCGTGACATTAAGGTATAAGATGTGCCAGATGGGGTAGAGGGCTGTGTTGTTTTTGTAGGCGCTCTGAAATCGCCCTGGGCTAGACTTAGATTTGCGTGACATTAAGGTATAAGATGTGCCAGATGGGGTATAGGGCTGAGTGCTACCCTTCTCGTGAGATGCCCCCTTTTTTATGGTGCTGTAATCTGTGTGCCAGTCCACGGAATGTGACAATAAAATGAAGACATGTGAGATAGATTATGGGATACCTTCGCTTTCTCGCCCTACCCCTACCCCCACCCCCAGTACTAAAGTAACGACGATATGCTGTAATGCGCATGGCCGTCTTTAAAAAGAAATGGAGGAATGGAAAGTGTGTGTATGTGTGTGTATGGGGCGGGGGGAAGGTTATGATGGACGGCTCCTCATTTATACTAAACAGTCAATACTATTTTTTGTCCCAGTGGTTCTCAGACTGTACAGAGCCGTGTCTCCGCCATCGGTTGTCACGCTGGTAATTACAATAACGTATTGTACAATGACAAGGTGTGTGAACATATTCTCTGAATCTTTTAATTTTAACCATTGTTTGAAATGACAATGACATCCTAACACGCTTTGCAGATCGTTAAAATAGATCATGATTTGATATAAGATAGTCCTGAAACGACACAGTTTCAATGACTTGGTGTGCACTTCAATGATCCATAGACTTCAACACATTATGGGCTTGGTCAAATTCGTGATCCAATGTGATCATGGTCTCGTGAGATCTCTTGTGATCATGGTCGCGTGAGATCCCGTGTGAGCATGGTCTCGTGAGATCCCGTGTGATAATGGTCTCGTGAGATCCCGTGTGATAATGGTCTCGTGGGATCCCGTGTGATAATGGTCTCGTGAGATCGCATATGATCATGATCACGTGAGATCCCGTGTGATAATGGTCTCGTGAGATCCCGTGTGAAATGGTCTCGTGAGATTCCGTGTAATAATGGTGTCGTGAGATCGCGTTTGATAATGGTATCGTGGGATCCCGTGTGATAAAGGTCTCGTGAGATCGCGTATGATCATGATCACGTGAGATCCCGTGTGACAATGGTCTCGTGAGATTGCGTGTGATCATGATCACGTGAGATCCCGTGTGATAATGGTCTCGTGAGATCCCGTAATGATAATGATCACGTGAGATCCCGTGTGAGCATGGTCCACGTACATTTCCAAATAGTCACTGTCACATAGGGATGCCCCCCCCCCCACCCCGTGATCATCGGGCGTACATGCAACACCACTTCAAAAGTTACTTTTCGCGATGGTATCTTCTAGCTCCCGCCAGTATTTAGTATCATTTCCTAATGGCTGTGTAAATCCCCCATTGCTTCCAGCCATGGCCATTATACTCGGTAAGTCCGACTTCTCGTTTACCCCCCACCCCCCACCCCCCCCCGGCTGCAGTGCATTCAATCACGCAATGTGGCCCGCCATTCGACCGCAGATGGCAGCGACGGGATTAACTCCCCTGGTATTGAAGAGAGACCCGCGTATTTTTAAGCCCCCCCCCCCCTCAAATTTAAGGATTTTATGTTTAGGCCAAAAATGTGGATGGAGATCTATGGTAGTGGATTACCACGGTAGACAATCGTGGCATAAAAGAACCCCCTCAAAAAAGAGAACCTGATAAAATAGGTCGGGTATTTGGGATGTCATCTCTCTCAATACCAACGATTTAACGACCTTTACCGGAGACAGGGAACTCGTTCATAGTTGTCGCTTTTCTTCCGAAACAATTTTTTTAAAACGTTTTTGCATACACAACAAACTGGTTACCCCCACCCCCACACCCCCCTCCACCCCAACCCGTAGATGTAACGGGGACTGGAGAGTTGGGATCGTCCCACTCCAATATTTTATGTTGTTATTTATTTAATGTTAAATTCCCATAGAGCAAAAAAGCCTATCATTAAAGTATTTAAAATGTGTGTCGTTGCTCCCCCATCACCTCCTCCTTATCTTACCTAATTTCTTGACACTTCACACGAATACTCCAGTGATTGTTTCTTCCCTCAACCCCCCTCCCCCCCCCAAACCTGCAAAATGGCACTGTAGCTCTTAGATGGAATGGAATAGTAAGCGATCAATTGTGTTATCGACTGACTCCGACGAGGTGGACAGATGAAACCACCTCTAGCCACTTAAACCGTTGAAGTATAGCGTGCAGCTAAATTGCGTCAACTTTGACCTTGTAGCCTTGTAGACTAAAAAAAAAAATGTTATAACTAAATGGGGGAATTTATCCCTGGCACGAAAACCAAAATTTACTCATTTAATTTTTTTTTTTAATCGTTCAACCTGAAACTCTGCTTCTTTTGAACCTCCTCCATTCACATCGTTCAATCATAGCTTTAACTTCTACATATCGAACGTTTGCTAAAAAAAATTAAAAAAATTCCACCATGAAGAATTAAAATAGCCGTCTGACAACACTGCTCTGTCCATTTTAAATCTCTCTCGCCATCTAATTACCAAAACAAAACAAAAAAAAAAAAACACGATAAAAACACTGTTCTCTCTCACATAAATACCAGATAGTACACGGAAATACCTGATTACAAAGCCATTTTTTTCAACGACCCTCGCCAGCTGGCTCCAGGTTTAGCCCCTGTGGAATAACGGAGCTCGTGGACATATTTTTCCCATAAACGCCTGTTGTAAAATTTTGACGAGTGAACTCCCTTTATTGTTGCTGTGTAAGGCATGCCCTTGACCTTCACCCGAAATCGAGGAGGTAGTATTATCAATTATAGGAACTACGGTATAATTTCATCTTCGGGTCAAATGTCCATATTAGCAGACAGTGCAATCGTGAGTTTGGGCGCAAGACAGGTGAATGCTAAATACGTTTGAGACAGGAGTCATAGACCTTGAGTCATGGCTTTGTCCGGCCTCACCGATGTCTGAGACTCTACGCAAGATTGGAATGCACAGCCCGACATTGACATTGCGTCGTTCAAGAGCTCTCTAATGTCAAATCTTCTGTAAGTCTACACCGAAAGCCTCAACAAAAATCAGCACCGTTTTATGTGAAATTCATAATAGACATTAACCTTAAAATATGTTTCATAGCGACAGCATAATGAGTGAACGTCGATGGCGTGTCTCGTCGTAGCGAGGTGACTGACAACGTTGAGCCTGTGGTGAGGTGACAGCCAACATTGAGCTTGTGGTGAGGTGACAGCAAACATTGAGCTTGTGGTGAGGTGACAGACAACGTTGAGCCTGTGGTGAGGTGACAGCCAACATTGAGCTTGTGGTGAGGTGACAGCCAACATTGAGAGTGTGGTGAGCTGACAGACAACGTTGAGTTTGTGGTGAGGTGACAGACAACGTTGAGCCTGTGGTGAGGTGACAGACAACGTTGAGCCTGTGGTGAGGTGACAGTCGTCGTTGAAATTGTGGTGAGGTGACAGCCAACGTTGAGATTGTAGTGATACCTCAAAGCCGGACACTAAACCAGAGCGGTTCTCAAACGTGGCAGTGTCATAATTGTTAATCTTTTTTTTTATTTTTTTTTTTAAATGACTCAAGCAAATCCAGAGGATTTAAATGATTTATATATAAAAAAGAACAAACTTTATTACACGCAAACAATATATAAGTATTGAAAACTTGCTCATATTTAGTTTAAAATCAGCTAGTTTTAGATAAGCAATCGTTAGTATACTTCAGAGACGAACCTCTCTACAAACATGAGAACCAGAATAATCAGGAGCCTCAAAATATAGGAGGAGATGTTTGTCCGCTTCAAGTATATATCTCTGCCCTTATGTTCTAGAGGTATGTATATCTTGATACACAAAAGTATGCAAGTATCTCTGTTCAAATGTTCTAGCTCAAGGGTTCTCAACCTTCCTAATTACACTTCCTCGTGTTGTGGTGACCCCCCAACCATAAAATTATTTTTGTTGCTTTTTCATTAAATATGTGTTTTCCGATGGTCTCAGGCGATCCCTGTGTTAAGGTCGTTCGACCTCCCAACCCCCAAAAGGGTCGCGACCAACAGATTCAGAACCGTTGTTCTATAGTTTGATACACAAACTCCCAGCTATTTTAATCAAATAGTATTATTGCTAGCAACTTTTTTGTTTTGCAGTGGTCACTTCGTTAACCAGCAAATATGAAGATGACGTGGTCGTAAGAGTGACACACATATTTATTAATAGAATCTCTGACCACCGGGTCAAGTAACACAGAAGTTCAGCTGACCTCTGCCCATTGACACGACCCTTTCCACGTAACTTGTCATCCGCGGGCCATGAATGGGGTCTCATTAACACCTGTGCCGTGTCCAGACATCGGTCACTGTCCACAGCGGGTTGCCGAAGATTGAGCCTCTTTATTTCGTAACTGTACTCCGCTACATCCGTTGTAAGGCCGTCTGACCCCCCCCCCCTCCCAAACCTACACGCTAATTAGGTCAGGCAGACCTGGGCTCTACGCAACGGTACGGCTCCGTGGACAGTTTAAATGAAAAAAAAAAAAGAACAGCAGAGAAGAGGTTGTGTTTGTAAACGCAGTTGACCACTGGACAAATCGTAATGGGCCGAGTTGTGGTAGGTGACCTGTCATTGATATAGCTTGATAGATTGAGTGGCAGAAGTTATCATCATTTTCGTTAGCACCACTGCCCATGAAGGACTCTGGCCTGCTACACGCCGAAGACCGATTCACGTTTTTTCTCCTCATTTTCATTGCACTGACCACCAGCTGATCTAAATCCATATTCCACATCTACCTTAATCCCACATTCGAGGAAAGAACTGGCGCCACATGAAGACATATTAAAGATACATCAATAGCGGTACGTGTGTCGCGAAAGAGCACTGTCCCACAAGGAACTACCCTAAACCGACTTGACTCGGGTAGGGACCCGAACTGTCGACCCTGTGGCCTGGCCACCAAGGCAGTAGCCCGACTGTTAGTCGGACGCCCCCGGGTACAGGTTCGGGGCTGGAGGAACACCTCATGATGCAAGCCGTTGTCAAAAGACCAGGGGCGTAAGAGCATAAGCAACAAGAGTATGTACTATATTTAGTATCGTGAAAGAAAATTTTTTTTTTTATATTCAATATTAGCATTTTAAATTTTTTTATTTGGTCATTGACATGCAATATGTTGAAATGTTAACTTTTATGAAATGAAAAGCTAGATGGTCGTCCACATGTACAAAATGCCAACTCAAATAGACAAGCTGGTGACCAAAAGAAAATTTAGAGCCCCCAACCCCCCTTTCCACCATCACTGTGTGGCGAGGTGTGTTCCTTTGACCATTGTGTACAATAACTCTATTCATATTTAACGTATCACATCATAGGCGCACACGTCCACATGGGCCCCAGAGATCCGCCACTGACTACCAGCCACCATAATCATGATCCTCTGTTGGTTTGTGTCCGACCGCAGGTTGTCAAAGCTGACCATTCACGGTATGGGGAGTCATTGTTGCTGGACAAAATGACCGCTGGCCAGTTCAGTTTTCATATCGAGACGTCTGGGCCCCAGACTTTATGACCAAAAAAAAAAGGGCCGCTAATTGGTACCAGACAGGTCCAACTTAATGAGGAGCATTCTCTCTCTTTCACGTGCTTAGGGAAATATCTGACAGTTTTATGTCCACTTCTTTATTAACAATTGAATGTAATACCCGAGGTTTTGTCCCATAATTCTACACATATCGATATGACGTACATGAAAATGGTCAAAATGGACTCTTAAATCTGAGATTCGAAAATGGAAAAAACAAAACAGATTGAATTTTTTAATCGGTCGATATTAAACTTAATGTTTATTCTGCACTTGATGTAGCCCACCATTTAAACATGAGAGCAGAATGGAAAAAGTCTCGGTTTTGTTGTTTATATCTTTTTTCTTCTAAATTTTAATGGTGTTGTATTATTTTATTTATCTATTATTACTCCTTTTTTTTTTCCTTTTTTTTTTTTCCTCTTTTTTTTGTGGGAAAGGGGGATGGTTTAAAACGATTTTTTAAAAAGAAAATGTGTTATCTCATCAACATAATGTTAAGAAAACAAAAACTAAACTAAAGTGAGACCGGTTGCTATCGTTACCCTGTTGCCCACCAACTTTCTCTCGTCAATGCATTGGTTCCCGGCCCCTTGTTGGCGAGGATACATCACGTTAAGCAACCCACTAAATCTTCTATGAATTAACTGTATATATAAGTTAAAATGGTCCTTCCTGATGTTGCCATAGAAGCACACACAAACAACTTACCCCAACCCCCCCCCCCACCACCCTCCCCCCCCCCCCCCCCCCCCCCTCCACCATCTTAGGTCTCACTGGTGTTGATTCTTTGAGTTATTCTTGAACATTAACGCACACAAAAATGGGGGGAGTTAAAAAAACACAAACATTTGAGTTAATCTTTTCAGGCTAAAAAAATAATAATAATTAAATTGCTGTTCACTGAGCTTGTTGTATTTTAACGGAGTTTATAACGGAATAGTTTTTTTTTTTTTTTCCAAATATATAAATGAATTATGTCATTCTATCCAATTTATGATGCAAGATAATTCTATTGTAGCAATCGTTTAGGATGGTGTACATTTTGAAAGGAATTTTCTCCTGTGACGCCGTCAAACTCAAAGAGAAGCCTTCTTGTCGACAAACTCAAGGAAAAGCCTCCTTGTGGACAAACTCAAAGAAAAGTCTCCTTGTCGACAAACTCAAAGAAAAGCCTCCTTGTGGACAAACTCAAAGAAAAGCCTCCTTGACGACAAACTCGAGGAAAAGCCTCCTTGTCGAAAAACTCAAAGAAAAGCCTCCTTGTCATCAACCTCAAAGAAAAGCCTCCTTGTCATCAACCTCAAAAAAAGCCTCCTTGTCGACAAACTCAAGGAAAAGCCTCATTGACGACAAACTCAAGGAAAAGCCTCCTTGTCGACAAACTCAAGGAAAAGCCTCCTTGTTGACAAACTCAAAGAAAAGCCTCCTTGTTGACAAACTCAAGGAAAAGCCTCCTTGTTGACAAACTCAAAGAAAAGCCTCCTTGTTGACAAACTCAAGGAAAAGCCTCCTTGTTGACAAACTCAAGGAAAAGCCTCCTTGTCGACAAACTCAAGGAAGAGCCTCCTTGTTGACAAACTCAAAGAAAAGCCTCCTTGTTGACAAACTCAAAGAAAAGCCTCCTTGACGACAAACTCAAAGAAAGCCTCCTTGTTGACAAACTCAAAGAAAAGCCTCCTTGTCGACAAACTCAAAGAAAAGCCTCCTTGTTGATAAACTCAAAGAAAAGCCTCCTTGTTGACAAACTCAAGGAAAAGCCTCCTTGTTGACAAACTCAAGGAAAAGCCTCCTTGTCATCAACCTCAAAGAAAAGCCTCCTTGTCGACAAACTCAAGGAAAAGCCTCCTTGTTGACAAACTCAAAGAAAAGCCTCCTTGTTGACAAACTCAAAGAAAAACTCAAAGAAAAGCCTCCTTGTTGACAAACTCAAAGAAAAACTCAAGGAAAAGCCTCCTTGACGACAAACTCGAGGAAAAGCCTCTTCGTCGTCAAGCTCAAAGAAAACCCTCCCTGTAGCATCGCCATTTCAATCAATATCCCATTATGGTAACTCGCATCTAAGTAGACGTTCCGGCGTTACTTTTTTCCACGTAAATTAACAGCAAGGCCAGGCTGTACCAACCATAACGCCGGCTGTACCAACCATAAACGGACGTGCCAATAAGACAAGTCAGGAGGCCATTTTTATTGACGCACATCACGTGCGCGTCGGCGCGCGCCGGTTATTAATCAATGATGGCCGACCTTAAAGTTATTTACATCCTCACGAGCACCGGAAGTACGTTCTGATTGGACAAATGTCATGTTACTTGGACATTTCTAACTCCTTTCGCATGACTTTGTTTCACCATGTTTTGATAATGACTTGGAGGTCTCTGGACAAAAAAAAATGATCAGAAATTAATGCACGCTATTTGCTTTACTCTCCTACCAAAGGGCGATCTCATAAGCACGCTGATGTTTTTATAGTGGTAGAAAATAAAAACGCAAGTTGTTCTCATAAAATGTTCATTGTTTCTCAGTGTATGAGAATGTTGTGGTTCCGACCAAAGGGCCAGACCTTCCTTGTGCCGGTCCTATGTGACTCTGTAATGAAGGGGAACAACTATTTTACAATGTTTCGATGTTCCCTCCCCTCACGGGACATGATACTATTATTTGTTTAAACAAGTTTTACACTCTGCAGTTCGTTGAGGATGCATGTGACGTTAAATTGTCGCACAATGGCCAACCACGGCACATTTTTTTAAATTTTTGTGTGGGTTGGGGATGGACTTCAAATTCTTCTTCACACCAAGGTCCTTATCATAAAATATAACACATATTTCTTATTAACATGCTCTCGAACTACAACTTTTATTTTCTTGGGGGAAAATTAACGCATTCCCAAAACAATAACAACGAAACCCCCCCCCCCAATAATTCAAACTCAGGTATAAAATGTGCACCTGTCTTTATGTTATTCTTTTCATTTTTTTGGCAATGGAATTCCCTTTGCCAGCGCTATTTCGTGGTCCTATTTACCATTCTTTTATTTATTTTTTTCCTCCATTTTTTCTTATTTTTTTAAGTTTTGTAAAATTATATAGATATTTTTTTTATGACTTAACGTGTTTCAATAATGAGGCATACGTTTGTGTCTTTCGTTGTCCTCTTTCACCATTTGTCTTCCCACCCCCCAATTTGTTATATCTGATTGGTTGAAAGCCCGATTTTATAGACTACATGTGTATGTGTCTACGCGTGTGTGCCTGTGTGTGTGTGTATGAAGTGCTAATGCAGTAGACTGTGTTGTTGACAGTAACCATGTCAGGTGTTGACAACGCCTATGTCAGTGACAATGACAGTACCCTTGTCAGTACCCGTGTCAGTAACCATGACCATACCCGTGTCAGTACCCGTGTCAGTAACCATGACCATACCCGTGTCAGTACCCATGTCAGTACCCATGTCAGTAACCGTGTCAGTACCCGTGTCAATAACCGTGACCATACCTGCGTAAGTACCCGATTCAGTACCCGTGTCAGTAACCGTGACCATACCCGTGTCAGTACTCATGTCAGTACCCATGTCAGTAACCAATGACAGTATCCATGTAAGTACCCGTGTCAGTAACCGCGTCAATACCCATGTCAGTAACCTTGTCAGTAACCGTGTCAGTACTCGTGTCAGTACGCGTGTCAGTACCCATGCTAGAACCAGTGTCAGTACACATGTCACTACCCGTGTTAGTACTCATGTCAGTACCCATACATTTATTTTTACGAGGACATAAACAATAGAAGAAACCCGCCAATGAAAACTCTATGAAAATCCTATTATATTCTGTTTCTGGAATCATCCTCTATTGATGACCATTCACCGGCCTTTGAAAATTCACGTTGTTGTTGTAGTTGTTTTTTCCGTAAAAGCAAAAAAATAAAAAAAATAAAGCAAGAATCGATGGTAGATTAAGTCCCCTAGGCAGAGTTATGTTTTCTTTGATTCTTGACGTAGATTGTCAGGTTCTGAATCGCGTCCCATATTTCCCCAAACGAAATCAGTTACATAAATAAGATTTGATTCGCTGATCACAGGGATCTGAACAGATTATCGATCTACTTCAATCAAACGTCTCAGTCTCTGTTCGGAAAGAGATTTAGTTGGCGGGGGTGGGGGGGGTAGCTTCTAAAATCTAATCATTGCATTCCGCCAACCAGAGCACTTAAGGGGGGGTGGGGGTGGGGGAGGAAAAGAAATACCTGGAAATCAGCACTTTTCTTTTAACATCATGGCATGTCAATAATGAGGTTTTTTATTAAGCGTGGTCTTTAAAAAATCGACATCATTTCCTGATTAAATTGTTCAATTCTAAACTTCATTTACCTTGGAATCATAACAAAAACCCATTCCGGCAAGCTAAATTAAAAAACAATAAAACCATACATAGCAAAACTCAGCTATACCTGTATTGTGTATGCACCAGGCGATAGATGTACAGAACTTACTACTGACCAATGCCGCCGGCATGGGTACATTGTTGGGTCTTTTTGGACCACGAGGATTCAGCTTGAAATGTCTGCAGCTGCATTCCATATTGTGTGTGTTGCTGACTAGTTACTCCTGTAGTTTATTAAATCATCTACGGCACCAAGCTCAATGGTGATAGACTTCAAGACACACTGTGACACACACGCTAAAGAGTTGCCTGCCGTCCGACAATTTTTAGCACCCTGTCCTTCCCCAAAAACATCCCCCAACTTTTTTTGTTTTCCATGGTCAGACTTCGCGCTTCCAACCCAATGTAGAACTGTTTTATTACCTTTCTGAATATAGAAAAGGGTTGGTTCGATTATGTGGAGACTTTTTCCCTAAACCTTTCAAAGAGCGTCCCCCCCCCCCCCCCGCCCCTTTCTCTTTTTTTTCCTTTTTTTTTTTTTACGATAGATTTCTGAAGAGGATCTCGCTTCATTCGTTCCCAATGAGTCGCACCCAATGCACCCCTGCCGTGAAAAGACCCGAAAGACGGAGGCACCGAATGAAAGGAACCCCCAAACCCTTGTTCCCAGCGGCAGATGTAAAATGTAACGTTGCGAAGAGCGGCGTCGGCCAGCTCTGCTTGTCCTCATAATAAATCCACTACTTGTCGCGGTCGCTTGGGGGTTAGAGTTTAGCAAAGAGGCTTTCACGCAGGAAGATATTTCCACCAAATTAATAAAGAGCTGCGCCTTAGGGCGTGTGTGCCTAGCGAGACCCCTGGATACAAGTCACGGCGATTAAAAAATATCGCTTTGTGCTCGGCTCTTCGCGATGGTGTTTCAGTGAAACTTGCGGTGCTCTGATCAACCAAATGGAGGGTTTTTTTTCGGGATTCTTCGGGGGCTCGTGGGGAAGTTCTTAGGCTCGGGTCTACAATAACGTAAATATTTGAAAGGTGTATAAAAATTGTTATCAAGAGGCGAGGCTGAGTTGAGGGCGCTCAGGATACATCTAAGCAGCCGGGGGATGTTTGATGTTTGCTGTAGGGTTCGAGGAGGGCACGGTGTGCTGAGTGCAGGAGCCTTTGGTCAATTGAGTTGCACGGACACGGAGTTGGTGATGTGTTGACAATATTTGACCAGAGGACAATAAGAGGGCATGGGAGGGGGCGTAGAGCGGGATAGTTGGGGATAAAGAGGATGACGATGATGATGTACGAGGGGGGGGGGTTAATTTTGAGGCGGGATACAAAGGGGTGAAGCCACGGGTTTGTTTTGAAGGGTTTGCGATGGATGGGTTGGATGTAACGGGTAGTGGCAAACGCTAAATGTGTTCGGTGCGGAGTGGTTGGCAGAAATGGGTTGTAACATAAAATGGTGTAACTGAAGGGTGTTGTGATTAGAATGGTGTCTGTGGTGTTAAATCTAAAGGGTTTAGGGCGGAATACTGGGGGGAAACGGGTGGGGTGAAAGGGTTTTAGATAAGTGTCTGGAGTGGAATATTGAAGGAAACGGGTGGGGTGAAAGGGTCTCGTAGTTAACATGCTTACAACAACAGGGGAGGATTAGATCGCGTCCCAGTGAAAGAAGTCTTTTCTCAGCACGCTCTAAAGAAAGGGTTTGGCAAGGGACGGTAAAATGTCGGAAAGGGGCGGGTAATTACCTCTACGGCAAACATATTGTAAACATGGCCCAATAGAAAAAGTGAGACTGGATGAGGGTGGAGTGTGGGGGGGGGGTAGGCCGACTGTGGAATTGCCCCGAATATAGCCTAAATGGGCTTAACTAAGCGTGCGCCTCGTGTGTGTACCCAACTCATCGTAAGTATAGAGACTTAAGTCACAGACGTGTGAAAAAAGATAGGTGTTCTCTCACACCACGGATTCCTTGAATGGTAATGAAGGCCATAAGGAAATGATTGGAGGTAATGAAGTAGAAAGGTGTCTGTAGACAGACGACATCATAGAAAGGTGTCTGCAGACTAATGACTGCTGGTAATGATATAGAGAATGAGACTGTACAGTAGGGGTCTCAATATCAAATCATCCGGGGGGCCGCACGAGATAGAGTTTGAGTGAGACTGGGCCGCATCAAGTAAACAAAAAGATCGATTACAAATTATATAAATTACAACTGGCACGATCTGCTCAACATTTATTAATAACAAAATAAAAATGTAAGGGTTGTTAAGAACTACGCTTCAGATACTTCCTCCTACTCCTTGCCAGGACCTGGCAGCGCTTCTTCTTACACAGCTGAGCAACATTTGGCTTGAGTGAGGAAGCGACTGAGACCCTCAGTATAGCTTGAAGATGCTCATCAGTAAGTTTGGCTGTCAACTTTGACTTGTTAAATTTCATAGTGGGGAAAGAGCCAATCACACAGATAGGTACTGCCAAAAAGGCGCATAAACTGCTTGAGCATCCTGGAAACCCGAGTGAAGGTGGAGAGCAATGCCCTCATAAATTGTCCATGCTTGTATGTTTTTCCATTCACTCGGTGAACTTAGAATCTCACTGAAGATCAATCAGCTCCATTTGACGCGCAAAGGGGGAGGGCGCATCTTCCACATTAAAGCAGAAAGGATCAGCAGAAAGTTGAAAAGTGGCTCCTTGTGTTTTAAAGTCTAAAAGCATGTGATCAAATTCTTCCTGTAGCTTTGCAATGGCATCAGTGTAGTCATTACTGAATGGTGTTACCGAATCCATGAATCCTTTGCATGTTGGGAAATGGCAGAGGTTTATCTTAAATCCATAACACAAGTTTTGCTAGCTGAGCAGTTCAAATACAAAGAACTGTATCGTGCTCTTATGCTAGCTGGACGGTACTAGTACAAAGAACTGTATCGTGCTCTTATGTTTGCTGGACGGTTCAACTGTACCGTGCTATTATGCTAGCTGAGCAGTTCAAATACAAAGAACTGTATCGTGCTCTTATGCTAGCTGAGCAGTTCAAATACAAAGAATGGAATCGTGCTCTTATGCTAGCTGGACGGTTCAAGTACAAAGAATGTACCGTGCTCTTATGCTAGCTGAGCAGTTCAAATACAAAGAACTGTACCGTGCTCTTATGCTAACTGAGCAGTTCAAATACAAAGAACTGTACCGTGCTCTTATGCTAGCTGAGTAGTTCAAATACAAAGAATGGAATCGTGCTCTTATGCTAGCTGGACGGTTCAAGTACAAAGAACTGTACCGTGCTCTTATGCTAGCTGAGCAGTTCAAATACAAAGAACTGTACCGTGCTCTTATGCTAACTGAGCAGTTCAAATACAAAGAAATGTACCGTGCTCTTATGCTAGCTGAGTAGTTCAAATACAAAGAACTGTATCGTGCTCTTATGCTAGCTGGACGGTTCAAGTACAAAGAACTGTACCGTGCTCTTATGCTAGCTGGACGGTTCAAGTACAAAGAACTGTACCGTGCTCTTATGCTAGCTGGACGGTTCAAATACAAAGAACTGTATCGTGCTCTTATGCTAGCTGGACGGTTCAAGTACAAAGAACTGTACCGTGCTCTTATGCTAGCTGAGCAGTTAAAATACAAAGAACTGTACCGTGCTCTTATGCTAACTGAGCAGTTCAAATACAAAGAAATGTACCGTGCTCTTATGCTAGCTGAGTAGTTCAAATACAAAGAACTGTATCGTGCTCTTATGCTAGCTGGACGGTTCAAGTACAAAGAACTGTACCGTGCTCTTATGCTAGCTGGACGGTTCAAGTACAAAGAACTGTACCGTGCTCTTATGCTAGCTGGACGGTTCAAATACAAAGAACTGTATCGTGCTCTTATGCTAGCTGGACGGTTCAAGTACAAAGAACTGTACCGTGCTCTTATGCTAGCTGGATGGTTCAAATACAAAGAACTTCGTTTTGATGTTAACTAAAGTTGATTCCTATCTTACTTTTAATTGAAACAAAGAACGTAGAGAAATAAGTATGCAAAGGCTAATACTATCATTATGTCAGTATGGCATAGGTGACATGTGTGTGTGTGTGTGTGTCTGTGCGGGTTGTGGCATGCGCGGAGGTTTGAATTTTTTAAAAATATTTTTGTTTAAATCCTGACCTGAGCTTTTGTGTCCATAGAACCGAACATGGTTGGAATAGCCTTGCTGTTTTAAAGACGTACGTTTGAACGCACCTTTCTATAGATTCAAACAAAATAATGCGAAAAGAGATTTGACGCAAAAATTGATCGTGTGAACTGAAGGAAAAAAAATAAAAAAAATCGACCCTAGTTTCATTCGACCATACTTCCGTTCGATCAAATTTCCGTTCGACCAAACTTCCGTCGATCAATTTTTTCCTCGACGAAATTCCTTTCAAACAAATGTTTGCGCATACGCACCCAAACACCTTAACCCTAGATTGGGGGGGGGGGGGAAGGGGGCATTTCTTTCGTACCCTTATGTACCGAGGTTTCCAATGATTCACGACTACCATTGTGCCATCCGCACACGAGTGGCAATTTGTTGAGAGTGTACCCGATTGTTAGTAACCAGACCATCTCAGGAAAATTAACGAGGATATTTTGAGTGCCTGCATGTTTAGTGCCAGCTAAGTCCACCCCGAGGGCCCCCCACCCCTCTTTTCTCGGAGGGAATCTTCTATGCGTATGTGACGACCCGTGTAAAAATTAAATGATTTTTTTTTCTTAGTACAACCGACGTGCTTGATGGGGAATTATTATTTTTTTTTGTGTCGCATGGGCTAAGCTACAGAATTTAAAATCACTGATTTTTTGTTCCTCTCTTAAAAAGACTTCGCTTGACCCGCTTAAACATTTTACAGATCAATGATTAGCTCTCCCTGACTCCCCGTAGGCGGGCGGCATTAAGAAATGATCATTCTTCTATTTCCACCCTGTTTTACGGTCGAGCATGTTAGCACCGAGTCTCAAAGAATACCGCGGAGTTTTTAAATGTTTGTGTAAATCTCACGGGAAGAGAGTTCGATCGGTTTTGTGAAAATGAAATGGCGTATCAACGAGGTCGCGGCACTCACAGAAATATGACTGCGCCAAACTGTATTATATTGTCAATCACTAATCGCCAACATCCCTCCCCCCTCTCAACCCCACAAAAAAAAATAAAAATAGTTATGTTTTATTGTTATGTTTTATTGTTATGTTTTATTGTTATGTTTTATTGTTATGTTTTATTGTTATGTTTTATTGTTATATTTTATTGTTATGTTTTATTGTTATGTTTTATTGTTATGTTTTATTGTTATGTTTTATTGTTATGTTTTATTGTTATGTTTTATTGTTATGTTTTATTGTTATGTTTTATTGTTATGTTTTATTGTTATGTTTTATTGTTATGTTTTATTGTTATGTTTTATTGTTATGTTTTATTGTTATGTTTTATTGTTATATTTTATTGTTATGTTTTATTGTTATGTTTTATTGTTATGTTTTATTGTTATGTTTTATTGTTATGTTTTATTGTTATATTTTATTGTTATGTTTTATTGTTATGTTTTATTGTTATGTTTTATTGTTATATTTTATTGTTATGTTTTATTGTTATATTTTATTGTTATGTTTTATTGTTATATTTTATTGTTATGTTTTATTGTTATATTTTATTGTTATGTTTTATTGTTATATTTTATTGTTATGTTTTATTGTTATATTTTATTGTTATGTTTTATTGTTATATTTTATTGTTATGTTTTATTGTTATATTTTATTGTTATGTTTTATTGTTATATTTTATTGTTATGTTTTATTGTTATATTTTATTGTTATGTTTTATTGTTATATTTTATTGTTATGTTTTATTGTTATATTTTATTGTTATGTTTTATTGTTATATTTTATTGTTATGTTTTATTGTTATATTTTATTGTTATGTTTTATTGTTATATTTTATTGTTATGTTTTATTGTTATATTTTATTGTTATGTTTTATTGTTATATTTTATTGTTATGTTTTATTGTTATATTTTATTGTTATGTTTTATTGTTATATTTTATTGTTATGTTTTATTGTTATATTTTATTGTTATGTTTTATTGTTATATTTTATTGTTATGTTTTATTGTTATATTTTATTGTTATGTTTTATTGTTATATTTTATTGTTATGTTTTATTGTTATATTTTATTGTTATGTTTTGGTCGCGGGTCACCTTAAATTTATTAATTGGAAAAGGGAGGGGGGGGGTTCAACTTCTTTGTTTTTTGTTTTTTAAAATTATTTTTGTTTTTTTAAATTCTGAACTGGGCTGTATTGGGTTCGGAGTAAAAAAAAAAACCTTTCGAAATTTTCGAGTGCCATGACTGTATTACTTGAATCGCATGCCATGATTGTATAACTTGAAACACATACCATGATTGTATAACTTGAATCGCATGCCATGATTGTATAGCTTGAATCGCATGCCATGATTGTACATATTGAATCATATGCCATGATTTTATGACTTGAATCACATAACATGACTGTATTACTTGAATCACATACCATCATTGTACAAATTGAATCATATGACATGATTGTATGACTTGAATCACATGCCAGAATGATCAATTCATTGATCGTGGGCCCTCAAAATAAAGAAGAAGAAGAAACAGACATGCCATGATTGTATGACTTGAATTACATGCCATGATTGTATGACTTGAATCACACGCCATGATTGTGGTGACTTGCGAGGCATATAGACAGGACATAACAAAAAGCATTACGCTGACATAGCTATGACAAGACATTAGTCAACAGCCTGACACAACAATGGTATAAAAGTTGCATGATCACCCCCCCCCCCCGGCACGTATGCCCGAATGAAGGAGCTTGTCAATCAATCTCTTTCAGCCTGCACTTGTCGGTCTGGTCAATAGAGGGGTGGTGTGTTATACAGGATATACTGCAGTATGAAAGCACCATATGGAGAAACAGAGGATGGATGCTAGTATTATAGAAGAGATCATGGTTGGAATCATGGGAGAGACAGGGGATGGGATGCTAGTATTATAGAAGAGATCATGGTTGGAATCATGGGAGAGACAGGGGATGGTATGCTAGTATTATAGAAGAGATCATGGTTGGAATCATGGGAGAGACAGGGGATGGGATGCTAGTATTATAGAAGAGATCATGGTTGGAATCATGGGAGAGACAGGGGATGGTATGCTAGTATTATAGAAGAGATCATGGTTGGAATCATGGGAGAGACAGGGGATGGTATGCTAGTATTATAGAAGAGATCATGGTTGGAATCATGGGAGAGACAGGGGATGGGATGGATCAATATTATAGAAGGGATGGTTGGGAAAATAGGAGAGACACTATGGAAAAATGGGTGGATTCATGTGTGTGTATTATCATAAGGATTGTGTAAGTGTAGACGATATAGAGGATGGTGTAGGTGTGTAGATCATCACAAAGGTAGTGTAGGAATGCATATCATCAAGAGTTTGGTGCAGATGTGTAGACCATAAAGACGATGGTGTGGTAGGTGGGTAGAAAATAAGATGGGAAGTGTAAGATAAGGTGTTTCCATTCCTTTCAAAAAGATTGGACCACAGGGGGTAGGGATGACGGGGCTGGGTTTAAAAACTTCCTGCCATCCCAAATGTAGTCACCAACGTTTGACAGGTTTGAAAACCGTCGCCGGACCGATCAACTTTGCCCGCACACGGAACCTTATGTTCTGGGGGTAGGTAGGGAAACGGAGCTAACCTTGCATGTCAATTAGTTCCGAGCCCCATCGTCCTCGCTCACCAGGCGACCGTGCCTTAATGGAAAGTGACACGCAGCAAGTTTGATTTATACGCCCGTAACCAACCAGCCAAGTTGAATCTCATAAGGACGCCGGGAACCAGCCAGGTTTGATCCGCGCGGAGAAGTCGAACCAGTCAGTAAAAGTTTGGCAAGATGGCGAGCTTAATTTTTTTAGAATATCGATCATTAACTAAGCAGCTCGGTCAAATTAACACAGTTCAGACGCCAAAAAAATGCAGGTTAAAGAATGTGACTTTGCCATTTGACGTTATGAAGATTTACATTTTTTTTTGCAACCACGACCCCAAGACACTTGTACCACTCTGATTTCGGACAAATGTTTTCAGCTCACTTCCGTGAACTGGTAGCCCACCCCCCCCTTTTTTTTTTCACCTTTACCCAGTGGTTGTTAGGACCGTATCCCAGCGGACGGACGGACGGACGGGGCTAGATGACGCCGGGGCGTTTCCTGGTGGTACGACTGAAGTCAGCTGTCAGGAAAATGAGCGATGGTCGTGTCCCGGACCAGTCAAAAATGATTGACTCTGATGACGTTATGCATCGCCCAGTAGTCTGGTATGTGAACCAAGCAATGTTGACAAGTGAATGCATGTGTAGATGTACACGATATTGCGTGTATCTCTGTGTGTGAATGTATGTGTGTGTGAATGTATGTGTGTGTGAATGTATGTGTGTCTGTTTGTGTATGTATGTGTGGATGTATGTGTTTTTTGTTGGGTTTTGGACCCACGTGTTTAGGGGATGTCTTAACAGAACTACAAGTATATGTTTCAATATTAGCACAGAGTTGTTTTTGTTGGGTATTGGACCCACGTAGTTAGGAGATGTCCAAACAGAACTGCAAGTGAATGTTTCAATATTAGCACAGAGTTGTACTTGTGGCTGTTGAGCTGGAGTCGGACGTTTAAAGACATGAAAAATCCGGTTTTGTCATTAGTTCCCATCATTGGGGTAGGAAAGGTGGGGTGGGGGGGGGTTAGTCCAATCCTAGTGGCTCTTTTTTCTTTATATTGAGGGGTGGCATTTTCGGCAAAGTGCAAAGGTATTTTTTTTTTTTTTAGGTTTAGGGCCCGCCAAGTGTGGTACTAACACTAGTTACGCCAATGGTTCCAGCCAAACCAACCACAAACACGAGCGTTAGGCATACCTTTAATAAAACAATAAGAAACAATGTGGGGTGGGGGGGGGTTAGTCCAATCCTAGTGGCTCTTTTTTCTTTATATTGAGGGGTGGCATTTTCGGCAAAGTGCAAAGGTATTTTTTTTTTTAGGTTTAGGGCCCGCCAAGTGTGGTACTAACACTAGTTACGCCAATGGTTCCAGCCAAACCAACCACAAACACGAGTGTTAGGCATACCTTTATTAAAACAATAAGAAACAATTTTCTGTTTATTTGCTTGCGTAAATGAGGAATTGTGTTCAGTTCATAGACGCAAGTGTCATATGTCATGTGAATCATCTTAAATGATATTTTGATGATCACAATTAACCCGGTGATTAATTTTGTGCTGGTTGGCCTGGACTAAAATTGTTATATGATCAGTAAGAGGACGATGTTAATTAGGATACACAATAAATATTTATGTTCAGGACATATGCCTTTTTTTTATTTTGTGGTCACATATATGACATAATTAGATAGGTTAATATTTTGTTTAATGAGCCTTCACGTAGCTCGCCTGCACCAGAAATGTATTCTTGTTCTCGATTTCCAGGAAAGCCTTATAATTGTATGGGCTCGGTGTACAGTGAAAACGAAAAATTACGTGAATACAAATCAAAATATTGAAAACCTGGGGACAGGTTTGCCCAGATAGGTGATTTAGATATTTAAAGATGAAAGGGAAAACGAAGAGTGCTCCTTACTAGAAATGTTGGATTGGAAGAAGATGAACTACTGAATGTAATTTAAAAAGAAGAAACCATTTCTTGATTTTCTGGGCATGCTTGTTTGAGAATACACGTAAATGATATTTATTTTGCTTGTCAATGTTTGTGTACATGATGAACACATAAGATATTTGTGCTTTAAACACCTTATAGTTTACTTAATATTACCTTTCATTATTTATTTTTACTTGAATTATAACGTAATATTATTTCCACTTTTATGGTGTTAACATTCGCCCTATGTAGAAAAAATATATGAACTGATTAAATTTTAACACTTTGAAAGTAAAACTCAATTCAACTAACATTTTTTTCAAGTAAACTTAAATTCAACTAAAATTTTTTAATTAAACTTCGATTCAACTTTTTAAAGATTAAACTTAGATTCCACTATCTCTTTCAGGTAAACTTCGATTCAGTTCAATTCAGTTATAATATTTGAATTTACACATTTTAAAGACCATTTTTCTCAATGAGATATTTGCTCTACTTCTTCAATGAACTGGGGACAAATGCTTTGATAACTAAAAATGTATTTTATTCAATCAATTATTTCTGTGATAGGTTGTGAAAGCAGGGGAGGCTGGGTATCGCTTTGTCCGGGGGACGTAAAGAAATTTTAGTGTCAGGACGATCGTGATAGGTACAAGATTTATAAATGTGTCCATCTGCCCACCTGATGAACCAGTGCTTTTCGGGCTAATAGATTCACGACGCCACCAGCTGATTTGACTTGCCTCCCCCTTGAATGTCAGCCACAGATTGATGTCTCTCCTGTTTTATGAGTCTTTCCTCCCAATCACAGCTATTTTTAGGCGGCCTAGGCTGTCGACTAAAACTATTGATTGTACCAAGCGATTGATGAAGGCCGTGAAGATTGCTGCACAGTGTATCTTAAGTAGCCACATCAACCTATCAGCGTAAGTGTACATTTAAAGCCGTGGCTCCCAAAGCATTTGAGGTCGAAAAAAAGGATTTCCGTGGGGTCACGCCATTAAGACAAAATATTAAAAATGATTTTAAAATTATTTTTTAATCGGTACCTTAATAAAGTTTCTATACTTTCATAACACTGTTTTCGATAGGTTCTCATTTTAAAAAAAAATTACTTGATGGCAGGCCTGCACAACATACGTCCCGCGGGCCACATTCGGTCCGCCAGCACCCACTTGGCGGCCCACGAAGTAACGAAATATTCTTTATTTTTATTTTCTTAATAGCTTTCCTCCTGTCCTAATATATTTCGGCCCGCACAAGTTTTTCATAAAGTAATACGGCCCGCCTTCCATTTTGACCTGTGCAGGCCTGCTCTATGGGGTCTCGTCACATTGATTCTATTAAATATGTTTGCGATGAGAAAGAGTTCGAAAACGTGTTATTTAAAGAGTAAGCTATATTGAAGAACTTTTTGGAGATGATAAAAAAAGGATGAAAGTAGTACTAACATTGTTTTAATTTATTTTATTTATGTACTAATATAAAGTTGTAAAAGGAAAGTATGTAAAGAGAAGTGCACGTTGGAATACAATAATTTAGCTCTGTAGATAAAGAAGGCATGGAAAAACAGACCCATAGGTCTTTAATGTTTATTAGTTAAAAATGAAGTAAAGATATCAATTGTCTTACAAATTTATTTTTGATTTATGTAGCTCAAATGATTTATATAGCACAATAATTTAGCTCTGTAGATAAAGAAGGCATGGAAAAACAGACCCATGAGTCTTAAATGTTTATTAGTTAAAAATGAAGTAAAGATATCAATTGTCTTACAAATTTATTTTTGATTTTTATAGTTCAAATGATTTATATAGCACAATAATTTAGCTCTGTAGATAAAGAAGGCATGGAAAAACAGACCCATGGGTCTTAAATGTTTATTAGTTAAAAATGAAGTAAAGATATCCATTGTGTTAAAAAATATTCTCTGATTTGTAAACAACCTGCTTTATTTCTACAAATGTGGTTTTTTTTCCCATTGATTTGACTTCTCTGCTACCCTTCTAGCCCCCGTTAACACCCCCCACCCCATTAGTTTTCGAATAAAATTGCACTCTTTTATTATGAATATCCAAGATGAAATCATAATTATTGTCATACATATAAGCAATATACTTAACTATGACAAAAAAATGAATTGTTAACATAATGTCTTTTTCGGGGGAATTTAATAACTAAGGCTCAAACACTTAGCTAGCACCTAGAGAAGGGAGAATGTAGCTTTTCAGCCCTTGCTACCATTGTGGCGTAGATCGCAAGCCAACGAACTATTTTAAAAGACGCCACACTCTAGTGTGGAGGAAGGCTATAGATCAAACGCATGCGCAAACTTCATCTTATTTCCGTTCGTGGGACGGGACAACGTTCTTCACCAGAGTTGATTGTTGCAGGAGTGTAGCGGCCGTTAGCCTCCTCCTTCACGGTACAACAGACGCGACGCATGGGTATTTTATGTGTGGAAGAACAGAGACTCTCGTCCCCTGCAGGGACGCTCATCCTCTACTTATGTAACGAATGAGGATTTGTCCCTCCTCTCCCACTACGGGCCATCCCTCATCGGGCACTCTCAGGAGGATGTGTGACGCACAGGGTAAGCACGGGATTGAATGTTGGACATGGTCCAAATCCCTCATTGACGTACCGAAGTCGGCGTTAATGGGGCGTCACCACGGACCTACCACGGAATAATTATCCAAGATGTTTACGACCCGACATTGGCATACGCCCTGGCGTATCTAAGATAAGATCTGGAATGTTCTACTCGAAAAATTTTAAAATTTTCCATTTGTCAAATTTACGATGAAAAACTAATTCTTCATGTTTATGACTTTGCTTTAACAAGCGCCCCCCCCCCCCACACAACCTCCACACACACGCACGCTTTTTTGCCAACTAGAACCTAATGTCTGTAATTGAAGTAGTGTAACTTTATTCCAAGCATTGGTTTTGTCAACGTAAAAATTTTAAATTTTTCAATTTTCAAATTTACGAAGGAAAACTAATTCTTCATGTTTATTGCCTTTCTTTAACCAGCGCCCCCCCCCCCCCACACAACCTCCACACACACGCACGCTTTTTTGCCAACTAGAACCTAATGTCTGTAATTGAAGTAGTGTAACTTTATTCCAAGCATTGGTTTTGTCAACGATGGTCGTCTATTACTTCTTTCAGTAGTACTAATTTCAGTGGTACTACGTTCATGATAGCAAATTTCAGCGGTACTACGCTCAGTAGTAACAAAGTAACTATTTACACTTTACTTTTTCAGCCACCGGTCGCGTTATAAAAGTTGATTGTAATTGTTTTACTTTAAGAGTTCAGCATACAGTTACGGTACAGGAGTTGACGAGAACATAGATCAAAGCTCCAGTGTATGACGTAACAAAGGCGCAGTCTTTATTTGGGGATAAGACGTGCACAGGGCAGTCACGTGGCTAAAATCTATCTCTGCCGCACATTATTTTAAATATGATTAAATCCAGACTTGATGGTCAATTGGCTAACACTGACCAGTGGTCACAATTCTAACACTGACCAGTTGTCAACATTCTAACACTGACCAGTGGTCGTCATACTAACACCGACCAATGGTCAACAGGCTAACACTGACCAATGGTCAGCATACTAACACTGACATGATTTCCATAGCAGGCTTAACATCCCTATGATCCATAGCTGGCATGGCCTTCTAGAGAAGCAGGAGGAGCTATAGGCGCCACTGTAGGCATACCTTAAGAGATGACCAGACACCTTATTTAACAGGAAGCCTCACAACAAAGTTTTGGGGATTTCTTATAATTTTCATTGATATTTTTTTTTTCTAGTTGGGGGTCAAAGTCTTCCACAAGGTTTGGGATACCCTGCAAATGATCTATTCGTCTCTTCATTTTAATAGACCTTACAGCGTTGAACAGTGATCCAATAGAATCTCGCGTTCCCGTCTTTTTTTTTTTTTTTTTTTTTTCTTGTTTTTTTTTTTTTTTTTTTTTTTTTTTGGTGGGGAGAGGGGGGGGGGGGCAGGGGTGTTGGCATTATGAACCCAGCAGAGTTACGGACCCTACTCCAGAATGCAATGGAGTAAATAGAACAAGCCCCGGGATGCGCAAAGGGTCGAAAACCCCGACCGTCAACACCGATGTTATCTCGCGGGGACTGTTCCACAAGAGACGTTCTCCTCACCCCAATGGCCGCCGTGCTGCGCACATTTCTGGTCACGTGATATATGTCATTGGGGGGGGGGGGCGGGGCCCAACGCGGACAAAGGGATCCGGGGGAAAACATTTTTTTTTTTAAAATTCGTCCACACAAGACACAGTTTGCAGCGTTAAGTCCCCAGGAATATTTCTGGTCACGTGATATATGTCATTGGGGGGGGGGGCGGGGCCCAACGCGGACAAAGGGATCCGGGGGAAAACATTTTTTTTTTTAAAATTCGTCCACACAAGACACAGTTTGCAGCGTTAAGTCCCCAGGAATATGACCTCAACTTCCGTAAGTGACGTCACATATAGTTTGGTCACCGAGAACCCTAAGAAAGATTTCAAAATTATCAGATTGGTTATTGAAGAATAAATTTAAGTTTATAGATATACCAAAGTGGACAACTAAAACACCCCCCCCCCAAAAAAAAACAAAAAAACTCCCTTTTCCAAACCACACACACAATAAGTAAATAACAAATGATTGTTTCGTATATCTTAAAAATCCCGCCGCTGTGATGCTAAGAAACCCACTAACGCATCAGTCAGACTGGATTTTTAACAAATCCGCATGGAGACATACGCAGCGTTCCAATTGTTGTCTTTGTAGATAACACGCGCGTCCTGCGATTTGAGGCAATAGCTAGGGTTCAGTGTTTGATTTAAAGAAAGGCAGAAATAAAGCCGGACAATGCACCCCCTCGGGGGGAGGCGACCTCGCCGCCTTATGCTACAGCCGCACGGTGGCGTCGTAGCAGCAAGTCTTTTTTGATTCAGCATGTTAGCTGGCGCCCCAGGGGGCCATTGGAGGGTTTGTTGTTGCGTTCAAGAAGCAAAAAATTGAAAAAAGCCGTCGCTCGTTCCGGCTCGTCAAACATGGCGTTGTAACTGTGGGAAAGGAGGAGGGAGGGGGAAGGGGGGGTCTTTAAGATAGAAGGTGGGAGGTGTCTGTTGGATAGAGGGGTTGGGGGTGACTTTCTGTAAAAGGTAGGGGTGTCTTTATATCAAAAACGTGGGGGCGACCTATGGAGAAAAGGTTGGGGGGTGGGGGGAGGCAAATTGTGCAGACATGTCTGGGTATTCCCGTTTGAATGCATCAGCAGACGACATTGTGATCTAAAAGTCTCGTCAATGGCGGCGGTCATTGTGTGCGTTTGGATGCTTTAATCCGCGGCACGGTTGGTTAACGCCGGGTAACGTGGCTCAGAGGCACTGGAAGACGTTAGGCTTCGCATGCACCTCTCGGGTTATGTGAAACAATTATTATGTGTGTGTGTGATTTTTTTGAAAGAAGCAAAGACTATACAACTTTTGATGGAATGAGGAATCTAAATGGAAATAAGTTAGGCTTAAAACTTAAGTTTGACAGAACAAAAAATGTGAATTCACGACAGCCGTATACTTTTGGCCAAATTTTTATTTTTTGTATTATTTTGGCAATTAAAGACAAAACTTTTAGAAGCTATTTGTCTACAAAGATCATGACAACAAGTTAAATTAATTCTTCTTGTTCATTAACCTATTTGGGTGTGTGTCTGTTAAACAACATGTAGGCCTACTTTGCAATACCGTCCAAACCAGTGGTTCTCAGAAAGTGGGCTACCATCCCTTGGAATGTGGGGATTTTTTCTACGGGAGTGGGATGACTGAAAGGCACAGAAGGTACCAGGTCAAATCACTAAATGAGGGTGCTTGGGGACACCTGATCAGGTTTGCAAATGAACATGTTGAAACGATGAGGGTATGTCCACAGAGTAACATTTGTTGAGAGTAGAGACCGTGAGGGTATGTCCACAGAGTAACATTTGTTGAGAGTAGAGACCGTGAGGGTATGTCCACAGAGTAACATTTGTTGAGAGTAGAGACCGTGAGGGTACGTCCACAGAGTAACATTTGTTGAGAGTAGAGACCGTGAGGGTATGTCCACAGAGGAACATTTGTTGAGAGTAGAGACCGTGAGGGTACGTCCACAGAGTAACATTTGTTGAGAGTAGAGACCGTGAGGGTACGTCCACAGAGTAACATTTGTTGAGAGTAGAGACCGTGAGGGTACGTCCACAGAGTAACATTTGTTGAGAGTAGAGACCGACCGTGAGTGATTTTCCGAATGCGCCCGAAATTGAAAGACGTAGATATTTCGAAATTCATTCGCGCACACGTTCTCCAAACGTCGAAAAATGATGGGGGGGGGGGGGGGGGGGAAAAAAACTGGTTTTTGTTTTTTTTTTTTTTTTAAAAAAAAAATTAGATTATGGGGAATTTTAATAGAAAAACATAGTTTGAATACTTTGGCCTTTACCATCTGAATTAAAAGGTAATTAGATTTATTTAAAATGTATTTTAAAGGTGTATAATAAGAGACAACTTTGCCGGGTAGGGGCAAATTCATTTTAAAAAAAATTATTATTGTGCGCCCTTTGCTTTTAGAATATAATTACAAAGCTACCAAGGCATATCTTTCGTTTTATCTATCACAAGTTTAGCCTTTGTATTTTTTTTTATTGGTATGTCCCACTAAAATGTCAAGAAATAAGTCCCTGTTCCGCTAACCCATACATTTTCGTTGAAACACGCGATCTTATAGGTGGACATTGATATTGTTCGTTTTATCCGCGACTGTCATACACCGGCTTAATTTAGATTTGACCCAAATTAAACAAAAGTTGAACAAATGTTGAGCTACGTTTAGTAAGATAAATACAGTAGGCCTACTACATGATAATACAGTAGGCCTACTACATGATAATACAGTAGGCCTACTACATGATAATACAGTAGGCCTACTACATGATAATACAGTAGGCCTACTACATGATAATACAGTAGGCCTACTACATGATAATACAGTAGGCCTACTACATGATAATACAGTAGGCCTTCTACATGATAATACAGTAGGCCTACTACATGATAATACAGTAGACCTACTACATGATAATACAGTAGGCCTACTATATGATAATACAGTAGGCCTACTACATGATAATACAGTAGGCCTTCTACATCAATTACGATGCGTAACAGTGTTCCAGGCACACGAGTGTAGGTTTATGTATTAAATCAAAGTTTATTTTATGTCTAATTTTACACAATTGAAATTATTTATTTTTTTGTTTAATTACTAAAAGGTTTACTGTTCTCTTTCTTTACACATGTGTACACACAAGCGATGAATTGTTTGGAATATTTTTATTTCGTCAATGACAAATAATTTTTATCAGCATGGCACTGGTGAACTTTAAAGAAGCGAATTGAATAAGCCTGAGGTTCTCTAATTTTATTTCTTAAAGTTAAAACAAAAATAATTATGGACATGTTACCTTTCCCTAGGATTTTATTTGTACACAAGATTATTCCCCTTTGGCTATGACACTATTTATGAGCGTGATAATGATGATTCAAAATGAATGTCACAATTGAATGAATTGAATAAACTTAGGGCTACCAAATGTCATCTTTATCTTTAAAGCATTCAAAAATTAAAAATCTAAACAAAAGTAATAATATTAATATTACCATTCCTTTGGGCGTTTTTTTCCCCCACAAAACTATTTTTCTAGGCTTAATACAAATTTAAAAAAAATTTTCTTGGAAATATTGGACAAGTAGGTCATCATGCAGTTGTGAGTAGTGTACACAGAGGATTAGTCACATAGTGTACGATGTCAGCAAAAGTCCAGCAGTAATGAATATCGAATTGTCCGCGGACAGAAACACAGTGACAGTCTGAGGTCTGGTAGACCACCGAGTCCCAAAAAGGAAACTACGCCGAAAGTGATCAAGTGGCAATTTTCGGCGCCGTCACCGAAATTCGGTCGGCCTCTATTTGTAAGATAACGGGTTGGCCACAGAGTAAAATTTGTTGAAAGAACGTAACATTAAACGAAAAGGGCGCCAATATTTTTATTAATCTACCTTCACAGACAGTTCTACGTTATATCCTACACATGCAGTGCTTTATTTGACCTGCACAGACAGTTCTACGTTATATCCTACACATGCAGTGCTTTATTTTACCTGCACAGACAGTTCTACGTTCTATCCTACACATGCAGTGCTTTATTTTATCTGCACAGAGAGTTCTACGTTATATCCTACACATGCAGTGCTTTATTTTATCTACACAGACAGTTCTACATTATATCCTACACATGCAGTGCTTTATTTTACCTGCACAGACAGTTCTACATTATATCCTACACATGCAGTGCTTTATTTTACCTGCACAGACAGTTCTACATTATATCCTACACATGCAGTGCTTTATTTTACCTACACAGAGAGTTCTACATTATATCCTACACATGCAGTGCTTTATTTTATCTGCACAGACAGTTCTACGTTATATCCTACACATGCAGTGCTTTATTTTACCTACACCGACAGTTCTACGTTATATCCTACACATGAAGTGCTTTATTTTACCTACACAGACAGTTCTACGTTATATCCTACACATGCAGTGCTTTATTTTACCTACACAGACAGTTCTACGTTATATCCTACACATGAAGTGCTTTATTTTATCTACACAGACAGTTCTACGTTATATCCTACACATGCAGTGCTTTATTTTATCTACACAGAGAGTTCTACATTATATCCTACACATGCAGTGCTTTATTTTACCTGCACAGACAGTTCTACATTATATCCTACACATGCAGTGCTTTATTTTACCTACACAGAGAGTTCTACATTATATCCTACACATGCAGTGCTTTATTTTATCTGCACAGAGAGTTCTACACTTGACCTAAACTGACAGTGCTACATTCTAGCTATACAGACAGTTCTACATTGTACTTGCCAAAGACAGTGATACATTCTACCTACACAGACATTGCTAAATTCTAGCTACACATATAGTTCTACATTCTACTTACACAGACAGTGAAACAATATCTATACAGACTGTTCTATAGTCTACCTACACAGACAGTTCCACATTCTACTACACAGAGAGAAAAATTTGCTTTGTAATCTAATTATGCAACTGAATGAGCGCAAACATTGACCAGTATCTACAATACGGAGTTTTGCGTGTCATAAAACACATAGAGCTACAAAAACATCGTATTTTTATAGGATGGCTTAAGACAAGCAATGTATGTCAACAATAACAACGAAGAAAATACTCTCATGTCCTGACTCGGGCTGTTGACATTATAGCATGCATTAATTTACAACGCTTTGCGACGAATGAAACAACTTACCTCACAAAATCAATACAAATTCAAGCCAACTTTTCCTCTTTTGCCAACGCCCCCTCTTCTATCACCCTCCCTTCTGCCAACACCCCTCTTCTGCCAACCCTCCACTTTTCCTCCAACTCTCCCTCTTCTGGCAATTCCCTGCGTCTCTGCCGACTCCCCCTTTCCTGTCTTTCAGCATCTGAACGTGGACAAAATTGCTCAACAAATATTTACAGATTTTGAAGATGAGGGCAAATAGAGATGTATGCATTGTCAGCTTCTATACCATCGTGTCTGTGCACTGAAACAACTTTAGCATGTCCCCTGAATGAATATCCTCTTCACGTAATAATGCGCATCTTGTCACTGCGACGCGTCCATCCATCCATCCATCCAGACATTTGATGATAGATGTCGCGATAAGCCGTCATGACAAATTCAAAGGCGCATTCGGAGAAAAAAATTAAGACGTTTCTTTCTTATTTCCTTTCTTCTTATTATTTATTTTTTTTTTTTTTAGGGGGTTGGGATGAGGGAAAGCAAATACATTTGTTAATTGAAAACATATTTTTTTTTTTTTAGATCTTCATATCCAAAACATCACGCTGCCCTGCTAACTCAATATTCTTCCCGTGGACACCATTGCTGTTATTTATCCCATTAAAAAAAAAAATGTGGATTCTAAGGTGTCAAATAACAGAAAGGAAATGATTTGATACGTTATTTGTTACCCAATGCTGTGATATATCTGCGTTTAGGGTGATAGGAATGTCGCATGGATACTTTAAAAGCGTGGGGCCGCTTTACGGAGATAACCTTACATTCACAGCGCCCCTCCTCCGCCGAGGCGGAGAAAATAGTTCCACCTCGCAGCGTGACAAAAAAAAAGTTGTTCCCGATGAACCCGTTTTCAATTAGTAGATAATTATTCACGACGTAATGCGTTAAATGGGGCGGCATTCGGTCCCCTGGAGTTGTGTTATGATTAATACTGAGATCGTCTGCCATGACGTNAAAAAAAAAAAAAAAAAAAAAAAAAAAAAAAAAAAAAAAAAAAAAAAAAAAAAAAAAAAAAAAAAAAAAAAAAAAAAAAAAAAAAAAATTTTTTATTTTTTTTTTTTTACAAGGAAAAAAAAAAATCAAGGCAAAATTTGAATACAAAAAATTAATTAAAAAAAAAAAAAAAAACATCGTTTCCCAAAGACAAATGATTTCCATTTAATCGGCATGACGAACAGAAGCGGTTACAAGAAACCTCTGCAAAAAATTTTCAATACCGCGACATGGGGCTCGCAAAGGAATAAGAGAGCTCTTGTTGATATTGAAATTGAGTTATTCTTATTTACCTCCTCTGATCTACTTCCTCTGATCTACTTCCTCTGATCTACTTCCTCTGATCTACTTCCTCCGACTTCCTCCGATCCACTTCCTCTGACCCCCTTCCACTGCTTCCTCTTACTTTCATGTTAATCTAAGTGTGTGAATTTGTGTGTGATTGTGCGTCTGCATGTGTGTGCGTGAGTGTACCTACACTGTCATCGTTTGGATCCACGATCTGATCCACTACAGCAGAAGGCTTTTAAATCCTATATTTTATTTATTAATATTACCATATGCACGCCAACAATTAGGTTTTGCATTAGTTTCAGGGCAGAGTAATGACAATGCGTGACTTCGTCATTCAAAGAAGAAATAGCACACAGAACCATTCTCAGTATCAAACATAAAATAAATAAATAAATAATAAAAACAATAGTGAACTTTATGCCCCCCCCCCCCCCCACAAACATACTTTTTTTCCAGCTACCGTCCAACGGCGACAAAACTCCCCTCCCCCCCACCACATTTTTTTTATTTACGGGGAAAAACATGCATAGCATAATTTATGTGGAGCCTCTCCATCATTGTTTATTTTTTGTAGAACATAAACACAAACTAATTAGTATATCATCATAAAATTTCATGTTAAAAATCTGCTTTGTGTTAACGTAACTAAATAATCATTTAAGCTGCACTTGCTGCTATTTCCATTGAAAGATCTCTGCCTTCATTTAATGCTTTACAATGCTCAGTTCACACGATCAAATTTTCGTTCCTACATTTCATGCGATTTTTGTATGAAGCCTTCAACTTTCAACTTACTAATAGATCTAAGTCTCATTTTTTGTCAAAAAAGGAACTACGCACATAAGAGTGCGTTGTTACTAACATTTGACACAAATTGGACGCAAATGTTATCGTGCGAACTGATCATTAGTCTGATAATTTAGTGCTATTTCGGTCTGATCATCTAGTGCTATTTCGGTCTGATCATCTAGTGCTATTTCGGTCTGATCATCTAGTGCTATTTCGGTCTGATCATCTAGTGCTATTTCGGTCTGATCATCTAGTGCTATTTC